>JAAGNO010013009.1:48858-67224 GCA_033439905.1 Ceryle rudis | reverse complement strand
GGTCAAGAGAAGGGAGGGGGCACCCTGGGCCTGAGTTTGTGGGGGCCCGACCCCGGGTTTGGGGGGACACTGCCATGTTTTCGGTTCTCTCAGGGGAAAGGGGGGACTGGTAGGGCGGCGGTTCCCCCTCCACCACATTCCCCGCTTCTCCTGAGGCGTCTCGTGCTGCCGGTAAAATGGAACATCTCCTCCCGCCTACAAAACCTGCATCTGCCGGGCTGCCTTAAATCATTTATAATGCAATAAAACCGTAGTTCCTTAGCAACTAAAGAGGTCCTCTGATAGGAGCGTAAAAGAAGGAAAAAAAAAAAAAAGACCCTTTTTTTTTTTTCTTTTTTGTAGGATAGCATGAGCTAAATCTAGCGCGGCATTGCCTCCTCCCTGATGAGTTTGCAGCCAAGTGCATGACAATTAGTGGCAGAACGAAGCAGGGACAAGAGACTGGCCTAACCTCCTGCTTGAAGGAAAGTCCTGCTGCAGCGCTTATAAAAATGCAGGTCTTATCTTGCCATCCGAAGGCAGGTTCCATCTGCTTCGGGAGTGCCTCCAGTACAGGCTTTCTGGAGCCGCTTCTTGCGCAGCATCATGATGAAAGTAATGTCAGGGATGCTTTGGCCTGTAAATGCTGGGAAGGGCGGGGATCTTGGCTCTCCAGAGACTAGTCTGTATGCGTTGGAAGAACCTACCTAGAAGGAAAGGTTACCTTGCTAATATACCAATCCCACACGAGTTTTTATCGTTTCATCCTTCCTTTCTGTTGTGCAGATATTATTCAGCCTTACCGTTTTCCTTCCATTAAGATGAATTTTGCCTTGTAGCATGAGGTCAGCTTTGTTGGCTGCTTGCTCTAGAAGAAAAGGCTTTCAGCTTACTTGACAGTGATGGGCAAGATGTAGATAAAAGAACTAATGTCCTAAAGATCCCAGGTCAAAATTTTTGCCTTAATATGTGTAGATTTAGCAGTCTGAAACTAGAACTGAGCCTTTGTCCGTCTCTGTTAGCGACACAGAAGCAGCTTTGGCATCCACACAAAATGAATGAAAACTGTAGGATTTCTGCAATATTGGGGACTTTTTGTGAACCCTGGAAAGAGTCTGGACAAATCCTACTGGAGTGCAGTGGGAATTAGGGAACTTGACTTGCATGAGCTTCCCCTTGTGTTTGGGTGGAGTGAGGTGAGCTGTCTTCCAACAAGCAAGTTAAATGGGTCGTGTGCCTGAAGCCGTTCTTGTACAGTTCGAAGGGAAGGTGTCAAATGCCGACAGCTGGTGTAACGATTCCAAATAGCTGGTAGGCAGTGCAAACATTTGGCATTTGACAGTAGTTACTTGTCTGGAGGTCAACGATGAAAGCAATTTTTTTGGATGGATCGAAGACTTTAGCTTTTTCAGTGTCTTAATTGTGACTTCCAGAACTGGCGTGAAGCTAACCAAGCAGTAGCAGATCTTGGCAAGAACGCAGATCCCAGATATATCTTGAAAGCTCATTCTTTTTGATTTCGTTAGTTCTGGGTCACCCAAATAATTAAATGATAGGGGAGACTCCGAGTCTCTGTAGGAGTTTATACAGGTGAGTGAAAATCTTCTTGGCCATTTCAAGCCAAGTGAAAGGTGGAGGTCCTTCTGAGTAAGGTTTATTGCTGCGGTTGAATTTTTATCCCAATTCAAATGTTGTAACAGAGGGAAACAAATTTAAAAGTTGTAGGCCCTGCTGCAGAGGAACTGTTCTCTTTTTGTAAATAAGATACTTCACGAAACCTAACAATTCCTCTTTTGCTTGAGCATGAAGAGCAGGTACAGCCATTTTCTGAACTGTCTACTCCTTGTAAATCATTAGAAAAAATTCTTTTGTAGTTTGAACAGGCATGTGAGAGTATGTCAGCGACAACTCCTTTAAAAATAAAATGTATTTAACACAGAGGTGTGTGCTTTGAAGGTATATGGAAGGATCCCAAAGTGTATATGCGAGAAACCACGTTATCTGTATGCAAGAACTGTGTTATGTATTATTGATGTGAAGCCATTGGTGCAGTGAAAGGTGATAGTCCAAGTGCTGTTGAATGTGCAGGGACACCTTATGAGTTTAGGGTGATAAAGGAATGGGGATGTACTTGTTGAAACACCACAGGACAGGTCACTGCTCACCTGGCGCAGCAAATGCCCAGTGGAATCCCATGTGGCTGTGGAAAGCAGCTTTTCTTTTTTTTTTTTTTTTTTTTTTTCTTCTGACAGATCACTGTTGAATTGCCAGTGATTTTTCCAGAGTTAATGTAATGCAGAATATTTTTAATTGGGCTCACCTATAGATTTAATCTTACTAAAAGCAGGTTTTTAATGCTTGTATGGATTATTTTTGAAGCTTTTGCATAAACACCTAAATATCACAGAAAAATTTACATGTCAGAAATTTTAATTTTTCCCAAATGTTCATTTGAGAAACTTGTCAGGTTCTTGGAGGCTGCATTTCTGATGCACATGAGATCATTGCTTGTATCCAGAGCATAGTTTGGATGAAGTGTCAGAAAGGAAGGTTAGGAGTTGAGGGAGCATGAGGAGGAGCAGTTGTCAAGATAATCTGTGTGGAAATACGTAGTTTCCACTTAGTATTTGTTGGAAAATCACTTTAGAGATTCAAAATAGACAGCATCTTCCTTATGGATTGGTGCTTGACTTGCTCTTTGGAGGTGAATAACGTGCCTTTGTCAGTTGCCGGTTTTTAACTTTGCAATATCTTTGTTTCTCCAGCTGCTTGTTTAAACATAAAGACTTCAGAGTATTAATACTTTCACCTGAGAGCGTTTGGATTTTTGGCTGTATTTTTACTGTTGTCTGAGGTACATGCTTGGGGTGCCCCTGTGAAACCACCCGCAGTGTTTCTTCAGCGGGTCAATGTGTGAGTTGGAAATGGTAGGAATTTTGAGTTCTCCCCATTTTCAGAATTTTGGTCTGGCAAAGAGTGCTTAAAACCAGACTTTTATCATGTGTTGTGTGGAGGAGGGAATTCTTAAGCATCACATGCTTAAAACTAGAAGCTGATTGAACAAAATTGCGTGGGTTATTCAAAACCAGGGATATGTGGAAATAAAACTAATTTTGGTTAGGTGGTACTTGTTTAGTTCTTCTCCATCGTCTGTTGGGCTGAGTAAGAAGAACTAACTAGTTGGCTAAAAATAGCTAACTAGTTGGCTAAAAATACAAAGTTGCTTTTCTGTTGACAGAAACCAGTATAGAAATGACCATAAAACCAGGACAGAGTAGCCTCTTAAAATTTCTTCAAAACCAAGCAAAAACCCCCTTCCTTTTATCCTTGTAATGCTGTTTCTGACTGCTGATTCTCATCCATTTGGCGTTGATGATATTCTGACATGATTTTAATGGTCCCCAGATAAAACTAAGAAATGGTTTCTTACAGCATTTATGGAGCGTGAGTGTGGGCTGAGCATCAAGGAAAATGTTCAAAGTTCTGCTTTTATTCCCACCATTGCTTTTGTCCTTCCTTCTACCACTCCAGCATTGGAAACTTAAATACAAGCAACATGACTAACTCTGTATACACTGGAAAATTGCACTGAATTCTGACAGATCTCAGTTAACAGGTAAAGAGGCGATGATTTTCCAGTGCTGACATTTCAAACAATAGCTGTAATTATGTCGGGAACAGTTCAAAGCAAGGGACTCAGTGGAACTGCTGCTTAGCGGTGGAATACACTGAGAGTGTTAACTGTCCTTACAACATCTTATTGTATGAAGATGACTTCTTGTTAACTTCATGAATGAGGCACATTCTTTTCTTCACAATGAGCTGTTTATTTTGCTGTAAGTACTGCTTTAGAGGAGGCAATTGTAAAAACTTGTATTGTAAAGGCCAGTGCTAGCCTGTGATTCATCCTTGTAAAGCCAGACTATTCAAACTCTTCTTAATTTCTAGTGCTGAAGGTGCTGCGGCTCCCCATTGAGAGTTAGATAAACTATTAGCTGGCAAGTTCTCCTGTAAATCTAATCCAACCTGCTTTCCTATCGGTTTAGGCTTTTTGTTCTTTTTATGCAATTTTGAGCAGGGAGGAGGGGGTTATCATCTCATCAGCACTTACTTTTGGTACTTCTCCAGGTTGTCACAGTCATTCTCTGTAAATTGTATTTTCCTGACTGGTCCTGGTGCTTTTCTGTGGGATTTCTTCACTCACGTTTTCTGGAGTGTGATGTGTAAAACTGTATATGCTTCCAGTTGGGACCAGACCAAGATTCGGTGGAGTGGAAGGATCATTCAGTATGTCTTGCATATGGCATTCCCATTTGCATCACCAGACAAATGGTTTCCTCGAGTAAAATATTTTTGACTCCTGTCTAGTGAGATATTTTATAGTCATCAGATCTCACATTGCAGGACTTATTTCTGTTCCTTCACTACCTAAACCAAGTAGTTCTTAGATGTTCTTACTAAGCAGCATCTTACCCCCCACCTCTGATGTCTTCCCCTGGTTGCCAAAAGTCCTATTTTATCTTGAGCATGACACCCCAACTTTAGCTCGCTTTGATTTTTATCAGCTTGAGAAACCCTCTAGCCCATCACTGGTCTTACTTAATTCTGTTTTCCATCCCCCTTGTTCAGGTGCTGTAAAAAACACACACGGTACATTAAAGAGATTTTATATTTGGTTATGAGGCAGTATGGTGCAGTATTAAAAGCTTTGCTAAAATTAGGAGAACTGCGTCTGTTCTTTCTCCTCTAGAGTCACCTTTGGCTTTTAGGTCAGGTTGTCGTGGGCAAGCTGTGTCAAACCACAGGTACGCTATGCAGCTCGGTTCTTCCCTCTCTCAAAACCTTTCTGGTTTTGAGGCTTTAGTATCTGACAGCCTTTGTGTGTTTAGGCAAACTTCTTAAAACAAGCTGCTTTTTTGTAACAATTGTAATGGCTTGTCATTTTTCTGTTATTTATAGAGTATGAAACCTAACTTGTGTAAAGCTGGAGAAGGGGGAGTGGCAGTTAAAACTGGTTAACTGTGGAAATATCAAATATAATAATTGTTATAATTATCCAAGACCTTATTTGCGCACCTTTAAAAGCTCTGATTTGTTTGATTTATGTTTACTCTGAGTTATTCTGGATGTATTGTGCCATCTTTTTTTGGTGTTGAAGGAGAGTGAGTCTAAACTGAACATAATAGTATCATTCAGGTTGGAAAAGACCCTTGGCATCATCAAGTCAAGCCACTAACCCTGCTCTACAAAGTTGACCCCTAAACCATGTCCCTCAACACAACATCTAAATGACCCTTAAATACATCCAGGTATGGTGATTGAACCACATCCCTGGGCAGCCTATTCCAGTGTCTCACTACTCTTTCTGTGTCCCTAATGTCCAGATGATATGTCCAATATGATTTCAGCCTGGACTGAATGTCTGTGTCTGCCAAAACTTGAAAGTATTTATCCTCTAGTAAGATAACTACTGTGGACTTTTAAAAAATTTGTGCCCTTTAGATAAGCTTGAAGCCTTTTTTTTTTGATGTTACCCAGGTGGTTAAGTCACCACTTACACACTGATGCAAACTCATTCAAGAAAAAAGACAATAACTTTTGAAGCTGAGAAGGGTTCTTCATCATATGGTGTCAGAAACTGTAGATCTTTGGTATAATTAAGAATGAGAAGTTACTTCGAGAGCAAGATTTTTATTATTTTGTTTTTCCAGCATTTTTGTTTTGAACGTGGTGGCAAACAGCACCATTGTATCAGCGTAGTATTTCAGTGGCTGGAACGCGTGTGTGGGGGGCTGGGAAAGGAGAACAGTGGGCTCTGATACTGGGAAGCAGATGCTGAGTAAAGATTACCTCAGATGGCCCACTGCTAAAGAGCTGTAGGATGGACAAGCCTCTATCCTTTCCTGAATGGCTTTGGTGTTGGAATGGGGTGGGATAGCAGAGAGCTCTGCTTTGCAGCTGCATTTGAAGGAGGGATAAAGACCTCATGTCTGTCAGCTGCTCTTTGGAGGTGTAGTTGGAACTTCAGCATGTAAGATGGAAGTCTGAGGGACACAGTATTTGTATCAACCGTGTTAGCTTTTGATACCAGCTTGGGAGCCTTTTGATATTTCAAATTAAAAACGGGTAGAGATGTTCTGAAAGAACAAATTTTCCAGATGAGGAAGCGCAGCAAAGTGCCCAAGACAGTAGGTGACTAACTAAATGGATTTGCATTGCAGGACCTTTTTGTAGACAAATAGTAGATCATAATGTCCTCCTCTGGCTTGCATAAAGAAAACAAAGTCTTAGTTTGCTCTAAATCCTATAGACTTGTTCTACATTATATGTTTTAAAACACCACATTAACGAATCTATTGACCCAAGGTGCTGCTTGGTGTAGCTACTCAGGACTTCCCACCTTGTGCGAGTTACTGCTAGCTTGGCGTACACATAGGGCTGATGGTGGCTCTCCTGACAGCTTGTGTGTTAGTTTGGAAACCTTACCTAAATGCGTTTATTAACAGGTGTGTTGAAGATGTGAGAAAATAAGAGGAAGGGGAATATAATGGACTGAAAAAAGGGAAGGCGTGAAAAGATGTGATCAATCCAAAAGTGGGTGAAAAAAGGATTTAATTCTGGGAGGTTGGTGAAACTGACAAGAGAATATATTTTAAATTAAAAAGGAGAGAAAATTGAACTTAAATGCCTAGAAAAGAGCTTGATGAGGATTTTGGCAGTGCAGTAGGCTCCCAACAGACATCATGGCAGACCGAAGGCAGACTGAAATAATTTGGTGAAGGCGTACAGCGGGAGTTTGACAAAACAGATGCTCAAGTGCATTTTTAAACCGAGTAGATACCATATTGACTGATCACTCTTGAATTTTTTTTTTTTTTTTGGATGTAGTTTGCTGGAAAAGCTTTGTGGTAGTTAACTCAGATAATCTACATTAGCAGGTTCGATCCTGTAAATGTAGAAGCATTTTAGTTCTTGTCATATTATAATAATTCAAAATTCCTAATAATGAATGAAGAATTAGAAGATCTGTAACATAGTTTCTGTTTATTATAATTCGGTTATTAATTTCTGCTTGTGGTATAACCTGTATATACAGATAGTTTACCTTCCTTTTGCAGGGAATTTAAGATTATTTCATCCTCTTTCTTTTGCTTTAGGCATCCAAGGTTGCAAACAGCTGACTCCCACTCTCACATTTTATAGTATCGTGTATCTGTGTGTTTGTTTTTTGGTTTTGGGTTTTTTTTTTTTAATAGCGGTATGATGACAAATTAATTCACATTTTAGGGGTCTAATTTGAAATGGGAAAAACTTTTTGTCACAGTATGAAACATGAAATTTAGTTCCGCACTGATTCTTACTCTGTGCAGTCCCGTGTAATCCTTATTTAGCAAGGGGAGGGTATAGCAGAAAAAAGATAAACTATTCCAGTGATGTTTGAAGGGAGAAAAAAGAGGTTGAGATCAAAAAAAGAATAAATGACATAGAGGACAGGAATATCTATATAAAGCAAGTCTGCTGGATTTAGTATAGTAAGAAGTGTGGTAACAGGATGTACAAATGGCAATTTTATGTCAGATAAGTCGCCGAATAAGCAAACTTTTATTCTGAGCATGAGGTGTAATCCTTTTTCTCAAGTTTATAGCTGAAGACTTGCAGTGTAGGCTCTGTCAGGCAGCTCAGTTTACGCTCATCATAAATTACCTTAATGACTCTAGGAAATAAATAGGAAGCTCATTTTATTTGGCTTTTTCATGTGACAAGTTCTGCAGCTAACTTCTTCCTCTTGGCGTGACTGACAAGCTACAAACCAGTGAGTTCAGCAGTTAGCTGCTGTTGAGGTTTCCCACTTCACTGGAAGAGAGTTGCCTTGGGGAAGTGTTTTCAAAATCCTGAAGCAGCTGAACAGCTTCGTTTTGTGACTCAGAGCCAGCCTTTGGAAGTCTTCCTCTGGATTGACTCTTCCCTGTTTATGTACACTAGGAAGCTTGGGCTTGCCTAGTCTGGCTTCCGGAAGCCCCACTGCTGGGAAGAGGGGGAATGTTTTGAGGGTATTGAACTTAATATAATATTTAGATATAAAGTATTAATGGTTTACTTTCAGACTTTAATTTTTATGCTTTTAACTGATGAGTTTTTCAATGCTTTGCTACAAATTCTGTAGTGCTCACTAGCAACTTATGGTCTCGCTTAAGGGCGTAAGATAGTTCTAAGCAAAGTTGCACGTTTTGAGTCTCAGACTCCCAAAACTCCTGGTTTTGGCAATACCAGGATCTATTTAGTGACTCCAATCTTGAGCCATGTGGAGTAAGAAAAAAAAATTGCTTTTGGTTTCTAGGAAGGGAATTAGTTGAAGAATGGAGCAAAAATGACAAGACGGAGAGAAATAGCTTTTAAGGAGTTATAAGTAGCAGCCAAGACAGGAGCTGTAAAAGGGCATGGATGAATGCAGGTCTGTTTAAAGGTGATTTATCTTTTTAACAACACCTACCAAATGTTAACCTGGCATCAGCTGCCCAGTCAACACCAGTATGAGCATGCCTTATCCTGCAATGCTGCCCTTCTGTTACAGGGCCTCAGTGTGACAAAATGAAGTGGATTTAGACTTCACAAAGGGTTTTCCAAATATTACACTGTCCTCCTTTTAAAAACTGCAACAGATCTTGCCTTTGAAAGTTGGAAAATTACTAAATAAAGCATTTGGGCTTCTTTGTGGAAATGCAGACTTGCTCTAAGATGGCAATGAACACTTCACTTTTGGTTTAGGTAAACCCTCAGCAGGAAACTCTTGGAGGCTGACAGAAGATCACTATGTGTTTGCTGCCTTCTTAACGTTCTGTGTAATGCATTGTGTTGGTGATTGGGTAGTTTTGCTGCCAAGTTAAAAAATTTAGAAGAATTTCACAATTGATGTTTAAAGACAACGAATTTGTTTCATTTCTGCAGAAACCTTATAGTAGATACAGTTTTGGGGTGCTTCCCCCCCCCCATAATTAGTATTGATAGCACAGTGGTGGTGTTTTGTAAATTTTCCTCTTTATACCATACAAAGGAACAGGTTTCTCTCAGTATTTTGCCAGCTCCTTTTTGTGTTGCCTGCTTGAAGAGTCCAAATCTGCTTGGCCCTTTATTGCATTGCTGCTTTTGCTGCAAAATAGGAGTAGAGGAGCCTGCTTCAGAGGGCTCTGGACTGGGTTTACAACTGTAAGGCTGACTCTTTTATCTAGAACCTCCAGAAGCTCAAAAATGGCCCTGTTTAACCACACCGGCGTTTTGGGGGCAGGTTTGTTGCCCTTCAGCATGTGATTTGTGAGATGTGAGGACAAAGTCAGGAGATGAGTTGTGAGCATGAAGTCAGGAGATCAGAGTGGCTCTGGTCCCTGTGATGCTTTTGGCTCCAGGAAGGTGATGCGTGTAGGTTAGGATGCACAGTGTGGGTGATGACCAGTTAGGCTCACATTAATCTTGGTTGGTAGTGAACTTGAATTGCATCTTATAAATAGCAATACTTGATGCTGTGGAGGAGCTGCCCCACAGAAGTTTTTTTGTACGAATAATCTAATCGGTGTCAGCATCTAAGCTGTGTCAGTAGGCCATGTGACACCAAAGCCCCAGTCCAAGGAAGGATCCCATTTAGGTTGTAACCCTTTCCTCTTCCCTGTAACTTGGATGTGATACTGATGTTCTCCTGGAGAATAGCCTGCCTTTGGGCTGTCCTCTTCTTTTCTGACCAGGGAGATCCAGCCCTGACCTGCTAGAGATATGTTACTGTGAGGTTAGCAGGTAGTAGGCAGTAATTCTCTCCAGCTACAGAGGCTGCAGTAAATAAAACATCCATCCTCTAACACCATCCCCTGCAGCAAGGCCAGCATTGTACATATTGTTGGTAGGAAGATCTTGCTCTGTTAAGTTGAACTCTGATTTACATTTATAAATGTATTCTACCTAAAAATGCAATATAACTTATGCTAATAGCACTTCTGCACACAGAGGTTTTTTTTTTTCCTGAATGACTTGTTCTCAGCCCTGCCTCAGATTGTTGGATTATATAACAGGTCAGCCAATTCTGTGAAAAGGACATTTATTTTAAAAGGTCTTTCTAATAAAATGTCCTCCTCCTTCATCACGGATGAGATGGAGCCACTTGTACTTCTGCAGAGTGCATAAAAATGGTGGGAAAAGGTTTGCCATGCAGTATGTGCTTCCCTCATACTAAAGAGAAATGTAATCAGTCTCCTTTCAAACCCAAGTTTGTTGGATCAGGAAAGGTCAAAGCAAAATTGAGGAGTACTTTAAACCTTTAGCTCTCTAATGGCACAGTCTGAGGATTTTAAATAACGAATCTAAACACAAGGTATGTTCTGTTATCCTCACTGACATTTTGTGGTGTTTTTAATACCTTTTAAGATGCAAATCTAGTGGTTTTAAGTACTTTTGAGGCTTCAGTTGCTGTGTTACATTTGAACAACTGGACAAATTTAAATTGCCATCTACTGTACCTTGCTTTTCTGTGTTTGGAAGCTGAATTCTTTCCTCCTTATTCCCAGGGAGTAGGTTCCTAGTTGTTAACAAATTTTTGGCAATATATGGAAGCCTTTCTGTTCCTGTGTCCTTCTGTTTTAGAGAGATTCTTGTATATTCCATAGCTACAACAATGATATTTCTGTAGTGACTTAAGAAAAGGAATGTAAACTACAACTTGCTGGCTTACTGAATTCCGCCACCCCCCGCCCCAGCTTGGATGATTGTAAGTCTCTTTGTCCCTAAGTTGTGCCAGGGGAAGCCTAAGTGGAAAGAATAGGAGAATAACATCTGTCTCTTCTGCAGATGATATGAGTTTAAGCTTTGGAAAAAAACCTTTGAGAAACTAGTCTACGAATTCTCTATGGAAGGAAATCTCCTCTGATAAGTGCTTCTTGATGTGTTCAGACTGTCTTCCTGACAGTGCTTTAGAACAGCCAAGCTTGCAAAACTGGCATTTTCTACATGATTACATAGCTTTAAAAAGGCTTGGAGTCGAATCCTACATGGGCAAGCAGTTCTCCCAGCTTCTTCAGGTGACCAGGTTGGATACCTGATACCACTCCAGCTGGAGCATTTGTTTTGTATGTGTCTGTAAACAAGGGGATTTTTTGCCTTCAAATTGGAATAGTTTATAGCTCAAGGTCTTACTAGAGGGGGAGTGTGGATACTTGGTGAACCTGATTACCACTGCTGTGTTTGCTTTGAATCCCTAATGAGTTTACCAGAGAATGAAAACTGCCTTAAGTCACTTGACTCTTGCATCAATCTTAGCCCTTCAGTTTGTAGCCAGCCATGGGGAATGCTTTCTGGTTGTGCCTGTAGCATGCAGGAACTTGATGATGACAGACCTCTTGGGGCTTTTAAGATACTTTCATATGAAGCCTGGCTTGTGTTCTGCTGGTGTGGCCCTGAATCGAGATGCATGTCCTCTTTGAAGAACAACTTGTAGTTCAGATGGCTTTGTCATCCGTATTTAACTGGTGTTACATAAGTTGTTGGTCTACATGAACTGCTGAATTAAGTTATTCAGACTTGCCCTTTTTTAATGCATGGTATTGAAGTGCCACATAGCTAAATATTATTCTGTTGTCTTCTGGGTCCTTGCGGTGTACGTGAGCTACTTCAAAGTAGATGACTGATGTCCTTTAATATTTGCTTTGAAATAGGAAGAAATGTGCTCTTTAAGGCACTGAAGGCATGCACGGACTTGCTGTTGATGTGGATACCAGTAACTGTTTCCCAGGCAAGTTAACATGTGCTTCAGATTGATCAGAACTGGCTTCATAATGTCTCTGTTGATCTATTATTTATTTGGAGATTGTTGGTCCAGGTCTTATAAGCAAATGAGATATTTTTCTATACTTCTATAGGAAGCGAACGCTTTAATATAATGTCTGCAGTGATATTTCAGGATGTCTGTCCAAGCAGGTTGTCTGAAGTAGTGAGAATCACTTTAATACATAAACTCCCAGGGCAGAGAGGCATGGAGCTTTCTAACTTACACTCCTTCAACACCTCGAAGCAGATGGGCTTATGATAAGAAAGAAGCTATAAATTGAAGTTAGAGCTTGCACTCAGTAGAAAATGAGCTACAGTAGGGACTGCAGAACACATTTCAGGGACAAGCTTCTGCAAAAATAGCATCTTTTTGCCCCATAGTTTATACATGTAAACCACTGCTTTAGTTATCAACTCTTTAAAGTACTCTGCAGAAAAATGTGGGAATTAGCGATTTAGAGATCCTTCACAGAGAGCAATTAAGTGTTGGTATCAAGCTTTCCTTACTGTTTCAAAAAGTGGAGTGTATTTCAGGTTTCTCCCATGTTTTTCCAGTAACTAAGTAAAACGTCGGGTTTCCCAGTTGTTCGTGAAATACTTAAGTCTTTGTTCCAGTTAATTCTTCAGACTATGCTCTTATAGTACTGGAGAACTAGAACTTTGCTCTTTCCAGCTAAAGAGCTAGGAAAAAAAGGTCTGCAAATTCCTACACTTCAGAATGTGACTGTAGTCAGCAGGCTGATATCAAAATGGAGTTAAAATAAGGGAGTAGATATTAACTTCTTGTTCTGACCAATCTCTTGCTGGATATTCCAGACTTCTATCTATTTTCACTTGTACCTTATGGCATCAAACGTACAGGTGTGAGGTTGTTGCAAAAGGAGGAGACTTGTAAACGCTGTCCACAACTCATGAAATTGTGTGAATATGAGAAAGATGGCCTGGGAGGGTTTCTGAACCCAGTTTATATAATGAGAATGTATTTGGGGTGAAAGTAATTTCCTGAAACGGGAAGTACATAGCTGTAATCACTATCACACACCAGTGCCTTTGCTACCCAGCAGTGTTCCTACAAACTGTACTCTGATGTGATTTTTTTTTTTTTTTTTCCCCCTCAGCAAATTATGGTTACTGAGATCAGTAATAAAAGTGACCATAAAATAGTAGTTGCACTTGAAAGTTGTGGTGAAGTTTGGCATTGCTTTTTTGTTTTATTGAATAAAAGCATCCATGGTGTGAATGGATGTGGGAGATGAATGGGCACCTTGAGGTCCTCAACCTGATCTAAGGGGTTTATGTTTGGAGGAGGCAGTTGGACCAGAGGACCTTCAGAAATCCTTTCCACTCTGAATTCTCTGATTTATGACCCAGAAGCCGAACACCGTGTCCTTTCTCCATCCATCTGCACAGAGAAGTGTCTTGGCTGTGTGGGGCATAAATATTCACAGGATGGCCTCAGAGGCTCTGAAACTATTTACTTAAGGACTCTGATTTTTACTTCAGCACACAAATTAAATTAGTTTGTCCATAAATCTCTTTGCATGTCAAACTAAACAAGGCTTTCTAATGCACAGAGAAACAAGGAATGTTGGTCTGAATCCAGAAAATGTTAATCCTCATGCCTGTGGACCTGGAGAAAGTAATCTTCAGGTTTCCCTCCCTGTGAAATGAATCTAATGCTGCATCATGAGCTCATGCATTTTAGATGAATGCTCTCTGGGTAATGTCGTCTTCTGTAGCAAGTCATAACCCACCTTCAGCTATATAAAGCTGCAAGATGAGATTGCAGAAATTAATTTCCTGTATTGCTCCACTTCTCAGCATGCTTATAGATGCCATAGGCTCATCTGGATATCCGATATGCAAGGCAAAGTGCTGGTTTTAAAACTGCTTCTGTAGGTGGTTAAAGAATAGGGCAAAACTGACCAAGAAAATTTCAGTTTATGGAATTGGTGCACTGAATTTAGGAGACTAGTCAAAGGTTGATGTGCCACGTGATAGTTACTGGTGCTCACTGGAGCTGGTGAGACATACTCGGGCACTGAGGACAGTGTGTGCACTGTGAAACTCCAGCCTATCTCTTATTAGTGAGGTGATTGAACCCAAACCCATTTTTTATCAGTGGCATGAGTAAAACCATGCTCTCTAGTGATAAAAGAGGGGGAAATCATCAAACTGATGGTAGGTGAAAACAGGCAGGATGCTTCAGTGCATTCCATAGAATTGGGGTATCTTTACCCTTTCTCCTCCCAGCTGTCACTTTTTTGTAGGTTTGACTAATTAAAAATACTTTGGTTGGGTAAAGGTGAGCCTTGGAAAGAAACTAAACATTAATTAGGTGGCCTTTTTTTCTGTCCTAAATGAAGTAAAAAGTCAATACTTTGACAAAGTGGGTTTTTTTTTTCCTCTCCGCCCTCAAAAAAAGCATCACTTAATTAACAGCCTTCAGTGAAGAAGGAAAAGGTGTTAATTAGCCCAAGTACCAGTTTCAGTAGCAGGCACCCAGAAGAATAAATAATTGAAGAAATCAGACTGCATAATCCAGAATACCAATTAGGAAAAAGGTGTGAAAACAGTTTAATTAAGAGACTTTACTAAAGGCTTCAACTCTTAATGCCTATTTTTGGTGGCAGAAATACTATATCAAGGATGATGGCATTTGCTAGAGTAACATATTGATATATCACCTGCATTAGTTTGGATAACACCGCCCTGTGGAACATACCAAACTTCGCTTTGTCAAAGTGATTTTGCTTTTTGCTGTTCCATTTAGAATGGGTGTTCCCGAAGGCAAGTATTTACAAAAAATAATTACATTATATTAATAAGGACTTTTTAAAATGGAAAAGGGAAACAAAAAAAACAGGGCTAGTTGAGCTCTCTTTATCCAGACTATAAATAAGTGGAACTGCAGGCAAAGCTTTCAAATGCTGCAGAGGGATAGTATGTGAAGGCCTGAGAGCAGTGAAAGAGTGGTGAATAATATAGACATATGGTGGGTTAACAGGGCAAATAAGAAACAGCAGCCTTTTGCTGTTTACATGATGGTTTTCACTGTAAATACAGACAATCTGTACATCATTCAGTCCCCAAGCAGCCAACATTTTATCAGTGTATGGTGGATTCAAAGGATTTACTTTTGCAAACTCTTTTTTTTTTTAAGCTGTGAACCATGTTTTCTTCCTTGATATAAGTGGAATTCACCACAAGTTAAAATAGGATCAGGATAGGAGCATTATCTTGCCCAATGGAGAGGTGCTGCTTTGGCCCTGACTATACAATTTGTTTGTTACGGTTATCTTCCTTGTGGTGGAAAACATCCTTAAAAATACATTGCAGTTCCTTCATTTGGGTCGCCTTTATGTGTTCTTGTGCCTGTGTCCTGCTTTGAACCTTTCCGAACAGCCCTTCATGCTCTGGGGCTTCACAGCTTCTTGCATCCTGATCTTTGCAGAACATTTTCAAGACTTATCTGCTCTTGCTTTTTGATAGTGATGGTCTTGTGCTTGTTTTCACCTTTAGTCTTCATACTTTATATACGTAAAACTGAAATAAATTAGTTCTATGGTGTTAGGGCTTTTTGCAATACCTGCATTTTATTTAAACGTGGTTGTTGCCTTTGCTGGGATTGGTTTAACATTTTCTTTTCCTCAGCTAGCACTTATCTACATTTTCTTCAGGCAAAAAGTAGCTTTATTTTTCAAACCCTTTATCTGGGGAAGATGAATATTCTCTTTGCTTTGCCTCTGTGGTGTCATCGTCATTGATTCTTTTGCAATCTTATGTCAGTAGCAAAAGAATATTTAAATTGTTATCACAATTTTCTGCAAATCAAGGATTTTTGCTTTCTGCAGCTTCTTAGACTGGTAGATCACTGCTAGCACATGTAATAATAACTGTTGATCTCTATCAAGATCCTAATTTGTGTGTTCATTCTAGCAAGTGAGGAAATTGGGAAGCTCTCTGATCACTGCAATACTGGTTTTGAGCTCTTCCCAAGGGGGGAGACCTCCAGCCAAGGTAGAAAACAATCTGTTCTACAGGCTTCAGAAGTTGGTCAGATTTCCAATTAAATAATTCCACACACTTCTAATATGTATAGATTTCCAGTTGTATGCCGTAGGTATTCAATCCTACACTCAGAGGATCACATCAGCAAGAGGATAAACCTCATTCCTTCTCCCACCCACACATCTTCCAGAGTTTTACTCTGTTACCAACTCTTTTCTGGCTTCCATCAGTGAGGGAAATAGCTGCAGTTGGACAGGGTGCTGCTGCCATGTGAATTTGGAAGGGGTATTGCTAGTATGTAAAGCTGCGATTCATTCTTAAGCCAGAGCTGGAACGTAGCTTGACTCGGTCTTGCTTGCTTTTGGCCAACAGGTAGCTCATAAATATTGGCAGAAGACAAATTAATCTGAAAACATTGATAACACCTCATTACTGAAAGTGGGTTGCTTGGGAGCAGTAACAATAGGTTTTCCCTTTTTCTTTTATTCATGATTGCAATTAGCTTTAAAAATATCCCAAACCTGAATAACCCTCCTCCTCAAGCACCTTTTTTAATGAGGAAAACTCACCATGTGACAGAATAACTCATTTATGACTAGAATGAAATAAATACAGCTGTCAATGTAATGAAAATTTACTGCATCAGAACTTCATCAGTGTTTTCTTACAAGCACTTGAAAGTGGTTATTCCTGTTATATCTGACATTAAAGATTCACTTAAAATTTGGGCTAGTCTACGACTTCCCATGGGTCTATATAATCTGTAGGTATGATGTGTGGATTATTGCCTCCTTTTTCCACCCTCCCAAGAACTCTGATCTTTGCAAGCTGCAGTTTTACTCTTCATTTCTGTACAGGGCTGTCCCTTGTGTGCTGAAAATTATTCTTTCCACTGGTGCTTCCTGTAGTTTGGAAATAAGACAGCTCTAAGTTACAAAAAAGGGCAGGTTTTCAGTTTTAAACAGAATATAATGGCTTTAATGAAACCTTGACCCTTTAGCTTGACCTGTTCGTATTTTGATACATATTTGTTCTTTTGATGCTTCTGTCTCAAATTGTGCAGGACATGGTAATAACAAAGCAGTGAGTACTGTGCTTGGAGAAGACCAAGTAAGGAAACTGGGCTCTGAAAGCCGCTTATGTAAGCAGTGAAATCTGTAGAGTGTCATTTTCTGTTTGGTTTTGGACAATTATGGAAGTCACTGACAATTGCCAAAAAGCAGGAGTACTTCAGGTTCCTGTGGTGCTACAGGGAGCATTCTCTGTAGTAGTTAGCTTTTTTTTTTTTTGTAATTATTAAAAAAAATCCAAACATGTCTGCTTGGTACTGGGAGATTTCAGCTCTTTTTGAAGCTTCTGGCTAGATATTTTATTCATAACTGGCCCTCTGGCAGTTGTACAGTAGCTGGAAGCATTGCCTCAATGTCCTGATGCTGTTTCATGCTGTTTCTGAACGACTGGAAATGCAAAAGATGAACCTGAGACTCCTGTGTGAAGTTTTAAAGACTTCCTTCCTTCTGGATTTTATTTGAACCTGGAATACCTGTTTTAAGAGCTTTTTTTTTTTTTTACCTCTTGGTGAGGTGGGGAGGGCCACCAAATCCAGTTAAGTGTTTTTTTTCTTTGCCATCATTAGGGAGTTATCTGTGCTGATGACACGGTTTCTCAGATGAAGGAGCCTTGTGTGGAAATATACCATGATCTGAGGCTTTTTTTCAAGAGGATTTGAAGCTGATGGAAATGTAGGGTATAAAACTTAAACCCTGAGAATTTTTACTAAAGAGACCTTTTGATGCAGTTTGTCCAGAGTAATCTTTGAAAATGATTTTTTGGTTTTGTGCGAAAGCGATAATGCTGTTAACAGCTTAGCGAATGCAGAATCAGGTTCAAACCTGAAAGCTTTTGACAGCTTGTTTTATTCAAATTACTGATACTCCTTTTAATAAGCGGATTTACAGTACTTTCACACCACATATGTCTATTGGGTAGCCTCAGCAGCAGTGCAGCTCGCAGTCATTATAAAATACACAATTACACCCCTCCGCCCCCGCCACAGAGGGCTGGTAGGAAGCCTTTCTTTCAGAAGTGGTTGCTTAGTAGCCAAGACAGATGGAGAAGTAGGATCGAGTTGCAGTCTTAGGGTGTGGGGATATTTGGCCTTTGGCTTCAGGGATGCATTTCATGACAGGGGAGTTTCTGATCTTTTTGCATTGGTATTTAGTGGGAACCCATCAAAGGGGGATTGCTTTCTGAGTGGTCTTCCCTGAGCTACTGTAATTTCTTTGGCTGTGGGTGACATTTCAGTATTAGGAAGGAGGGAGGGAGGAAAGGAAGGAAGGCTGGCTGTAGTAGAATCATAGAAACATTTTGGTTGGGAGAGACCTTTAAGATCAGGTGCAACCATTAACCCAGCACTGCCAGGGCACCACTAAACTATGTCCCTCAGCACCACATCTCCCTGGCTTGGAAACCCCTCCAGGGATGAGGACTCCACCACTGCCCTGAGCAGCCTGGGCCAGGCCTGGACAACCCTTGCGGAGAAGAAATTGTTCCTCAGGTCCAACCTAAACCTCC
>JAAGNO010013009.1:38487-48758 GCA_033439905.1 Ceryle rudis | reverse complement strand
GTTCCTGTGGGGGCTGCCCTGGGTGACCCTGCTCTGGCAGGGGGGTTGCACTCGCTCATCTCCAGAGGTCCCTCCCAGCCCCACCACTCTATGATTCCATGATTCTCTTTTTAATTTTATTGTTTAGAATCATCATCATAGAAAGTCTTAGGCTGGCAGGGACATTTTGAGGTCATCTGGTCCAACCTCCCTACAGAACTTTAACCAGGTTTAACCACAGCAGCTCCTCGGGAGGCCACCGCCCTCTCTGTCTGCTGGCTCTGCGAGGATGGGGACCCTGGTTTGTCCTCAGTGCCGAGACTCCGGGGTGTTTGAGTGTGAGGAGGGAGACGTCTGAAGGCCCGGAGCAGGGAGGCGAAGGTGCATTGCAGGGTCTGGCTGCAGCCCCTCCGTGTCTTTTGGACCCCATTTCCCAGGGGGATGCTCTGTGGCTTCTGCTTCCCCAGGACCCTGATATTTTAAGCAGCAGCGACCTCGTAGCTGCTGTTTGCAGCGTGCCATAGCGGAAGGAAGACTGAAAAGGGATTCTCTGCTCTGAATTCTTCTATTATTTAATTTTTTTCCCCCTCCTCCCTTCTCTTGCAAGGTCTGCTGGTGGGGAAGTGGCACAGGGACTGCTCTGCAGGGAGCTCACCGTGCCGGGGAGCAAGGGAAGGCACTGAGCCTGCTGAGCTGGGGGGCAGGTGGTCATTGAGGGACCGCCCAGCAGCCGGGCTGGCGGAGGGACGGACGGACATCCTGTGTCCAGCCCCGTCACCGGGGCTCCGCGTGTCCCTGCCCTTCGCGGGGCGCTGACTTTGCCCCACCATCCCTCAGCTCACCAAGAACGGCACGGTGGAATCAGAAGAGGCCGACGGCCTGACGCTGGAGGACGTCTCGGACGACGATATCGACGTGGAGAACGTGGAGGTGGACGACTATTTCTTCCTGCAGCCGCTGCCCACCAAACGCCGCCGGGCTCTGCTGCGAGCCTCTGGCGTTCACCGTATCGACGCCGAGGAGAAGCAGGAGCTGCGGGCGATCCGCCTGTCCCGGGAGGAGTGCGGCTGTGACTGCCGCCTCTACTGCGACCCGGAGGCTTGTGCCTGCAGCCAAGCGGGGATTAAATGCCAGGTGAGTCGGGGAAGGAGATACCAGTGGTGAAACTGGGATGACAGGGCTCGTTCTGGGGCCAGCGCGTCCTCCTCTGGGGCCCAGCTCCCACCGGAGGGGCCGGGATGCGGCTCCAGCCTTCTTCTGGGGACACCATGCAGGGAAATCTCTTCCCTCAACTCCAAATTTCCCCCCACCCCATCGGGCAACGCCGGGGTGGATTTGGGATCCTTTGGGATCCGGGAGCTGCCACATCTCCTTCTCCCTGCCAGGTGGATCGCATGTCCTTCCCCTGTGGCTGCTCGCGGGATGGCTGCGGGAACATGGCCGGGCGGATCGAATTCAATCCCATCCGGGTGCGGACTCACTACCTCCACACCATCATGAAGCTGGAGCTGGAGAACAAACGTCAGGGGGGGAGGCCACAGGTACCCGAGGAGGAATCGGCCGCCGGCGCTCACGGTTCCGCCGGCGACTGGCTGGGGCCACCGCCACCCGAGACGCAGGACTTCCAGGAGTTCATGGCGGAGAACGAAACGGCCGTGATGCACCTGCAAACGGCCGAGGAGCTGGAGAGGTTGAAGGCTGAGGAAGACTCCAGCAGCAGCTCCAGCGTGGAAAGTTTGGGCGTTTGCATCCTAGAGGAGCCTCTGGCCGTGCCAGAGGGTTTGTGCCCGGGTCTCGCCTCCCCCATCCTCATCCAAGCCCAGTTACCGCCGGGCTCGTCCGTCCTCTGCTTCGCCGATGGCGCGGAGCAGGCGGCCGCGGCGGTGGGGGACCAGCCCTACTTGAACAATGGGCCTGTGGTCTACTACCAGGTGGAACCTCGGCCGCCTCCGGGCTCCAAAGGCGACGGCAATGCGGCGGAGCTGCCGGCACCGGCCCCCAACCCGGCCGAGAAAGAGCTCGGCGTCCTCCGCGGCCGAGCCGCCGCAAGCGAGGGGGAACCGGCCAAAAACCCTGAGCCCACGACGTCCTCCGAGGGCCGCCGAGCAGCACCCGCTCCCCACGGCCCACGGGTCCCGTCCCCCGAGCCACAGGAGCAAGCCCAGGAGCCTCCCCCAGCTGAGGAGCAGCTGCCGGCACCCGTCTGAGGGTCCCATCCCCCTCGGCGCTCGTTTATTTATTGACTTTTATTTTTTTTTTGTTGGACCGGCAGCGACCACTGGTGGTTATTTAATGATGGGGGGGTGGGGGACCCAGGGCTGCTTTGTACAGAGGATTTTAGGCAGCACCAGGAGCCTTTCACTTGCCCGGCCATGCTGGGACTTGCCAGATCTGGAGCCTCCTGCTTCCTGTGGCAGCTCCTTCCCAGTCTCCATCCCCTGCCCTGCCTCAGCTCTACGGGACATCTCCCTCTGGTTTTTAAGGAAAAAAAAAAGGTGGTTTGGGGTTTATTTTCTTTTTTCTTTTCTTTTCCTTTTAATGAATGTTTACCAGGCCATGTCACAGCCCGGCGCCTCGGGATGCTGCTCCCTCCACCCCATCCCTGCGGCACCGGCACCGGGGGCCAGGAGGGATCGGGGAGGACCTGGAGCCGGTGACAAGGCTCCGATGGCACCAGAGAGGTGAGACCACGGCCCACAAACCCTCCGAGGAAATTGGGGGGGGGGGGGGGGGGGGGGGGGGAAATCTGTGGGTCTGTTTTGTAGCTTCTGTGTGAAAATGTCCCAGTGTTGAATTTTTCTTCCCTACCCCTTTTAGTTTTACATTAGATTTCCAGCCCCTTCTAACACTGTCTTCTCCACGAGTGCCTTTATATTTGATTTCTGTGTTCTTCCCAGGTCTAACCATTTTAATTTAATTTCTTCTGTTCTCTTGGACTTCCACTGAATGCCACCTTCTTGAGTAGTTTCGGTTGCATATACACTTCTGTACAAATCCTACCCTTTTGGTTACACAAGACCTTTAATGTTTAGATTTTTCCATGAAGTCATGGTGTTTCTTTTCTGAACAACATATTGTTCCTAATGAGTTCTCTGATGCAGCAGCACTGAACTGATGCAGCTATTCTTAATCCAGCCTATGAAAGGAGATGGGGGGGAATATCCTCCCCCATCACTGAACTAATAACTTTAGCTAAATGACTTTCATCTGAGAATGCAACTTTTGGCAGCAGAAAAGCTTTCAAAAGCACCGAATGTGGTTGACCCAGAATTGCTTTCTGTTCCTTATTGTTACGAGGTGAGTTTGGAAATTTACATTGTCAGAGGTGGTGGAGAAGAACCTCATTTCATTTTGGGTATGACGTGAACCTGTTGCATTTGCTGACAACATGAAGCAAATGTCTAATGAGTTAAAGGTACAGTGAATTAAATCTGCAACGTGAACCTGCTGCACGGAGGTAGAGGAGATTTGGCTGCCTTGGTGATTTCTCAATGTCCCAAGGTGGCAAACAGCAGAGCACAGGTATTGTCTTGCTTGTTCTCTGTCCATAAATAAACCTTTTCTGTACCACTGAGTTTTGGCTTGGTACAAAAATGTCGAACTCTGTAATTAAGTATCAGTTACGGTTTTGGATGTCTTAAAACCCCCAAAAAGCCACACTCTCCCTAAAAGTGTGGTGCTGCAGTCAGCACTTCTGGATCAGAGACCTCCACTCTGGAAAATGGAAACAGCACTGATGAATGTGGAAAAAGAGACAGTAAGCCCAGTGACATGAATTGACTTGAAAATGTAAGCGGCATTGGGTTGTTCAGCTCAAACCTGCTCACATTTCAGTCCTGCTGCTCGATTCCTCCTTTGTCCTTTGAGATCCCAAAGGACTCGGATGGGTAGATGACTTGCATGACACTACAACAGCAAGAGCCCTGTAATTTTGAGAAATAGTACTACCTTAAGACAGAGCTAAGAAGTTTGCCTTGTAGGAAATAATGTCTCCTGGAAATTCCTTCTGCCTGTAAGATGTTTCCGTTTTTTGAGTGTGACAAGTCTGTGGTGGTACCTGTGCTCCTCTCTTTGTGTCCTGTCAGTCTTAGTCACCTACCAAGGGAGAAAATCCTTTTTGTACAAAAACAAGTCACCATTTGGGAATGAATTACTGTGAAGCCGTCTCCATCTGGAAAGTGGGTTTTTGTTCTCTCAGGCCATTAATACTAGCCTGCTCCAGGGGTTGAAGTTTAACCTTTCATCTTCCTCCCCAGTTTAACATCATCTTGTTTGCATCTGGTGCTACTAATTCTGGAGTGTGTATTGTGACTTCATTGCTAAGTGCCTTGTGCCCCAGGATTTTTCTCTCCTGCTTTTTGTGTTTTACTCAAGGGGGGTGGGGGTGGCAGGGGGAGCAGAGAAATGTTGAACCAAATACTTTAATGCTTTTACTCTGCAATATTGTGTATATTAAGAGATCTGACCATCTGCTGCTTGGGGAACGGACCGCTTGGACATCCAACTCCTGCATGACCATGCTGGAAACAGATATAAGGGCTGGGAAGCAGGTTGCAAAGCCATCCCTGGAAAGTGGAGACCATCTTATTAGAAGCTGCCCCAAATGGCTCAGCAGCTGTATTGTGTGTTCAGAGGCACAATTTGTCTTTGAAATTGGAATTTTCTGACTAAACAGTGTTGGAGTTTCCAGCTAATGGTGGTCGTTCTGCTGCTGACTTTATTTGACATTGACATCACTGAAAGAGAATGGCAACTGTATAAAAATAAAAGCTCATTTGCACAGTGAAAAGAGACTGCTCTTTTGATAAATTTAAGTAACATAAACGCAGGTAAAAGATGTAAATGAGAGCGCGGTTGTAATTTTAAGTTTTAGGTTTAGAAAATTAAAGGCAAGTCAGACACAAAAGACTCAAGCAAAGCAGGCCTGAAGCAGCTGTAAATATTTTCAGCACACTGCTGCTTAGCAGAGATAAGGTAAAAATAGATGTAAGTTAGCAGAAATAGTCACTGGAGTTTTCTTGGACATTCTGGCTCATCAGTGTTAGAGGCTGAAGAGCCTCTAGGGCAGTCCAGTAATGACATGGTTTTAACAAAACAATTTTGGACCCAGTTTCAGACCCAAACAGATCCTTGCATGGTTAAAATTCCCAGCATGGAACTAATGAGGCACAAATGCAGTTGAAAATGTGTGGTAATATCAAAGTGTCTTTGAGAAGTGTCAAACCCCCTTCCCTTGCTACAGTTCTTGTACAGTTAAATGTTAGTCCGGGTTTCAAATAGTTGTGAAAAGAAACTCCGTAGCCAGCCTGCTGAAGGAGGGGGTGATGATGACATACAGGAGTCAAACAGCTTTGTCACGTTATTAGGTAGATATTTTTTTTTTCTCCCTGCCTTTCTGGGCAGTAATCTAAGGACTGTATTATCAGAGAGGAATGCTTTATGTGACTGAAGAATGCAGAGTTTCTGACAGTTCTGGTATTTTCAATTTCTCCTCATTCTGTTTCATAATTTGTGTTCCAAGCGCTTTGCAGATGAATGTCCAAAAGACTGCCTGGATAGGACTAAATCTATATTTCAAGTATGTTACCGCGAGGCCTGACAATTACAGCATTAAAAATCTTTTGCTGACTTGCAAAAAAACCACAAAGACCTTCAGCACTGACTGACTTCTTCACCCTCCTGCCCTTTGCAGAAAGGCTGGTATGGCAGGAGCATGGCCAGTGAAATGAGCAGCTGGTGACAGCTACTTGGGAATTCATTTCACCCTTTAAAGTGAAGAAATAAATCAAATACAGGGGCATCACTGCAGCTTTTACATGTTAGAGATTGCTACAGCACTGGCCTTTAGTTCAAGCTGAAACTGTATTTTTGGAAGACTAATGGCAAGAATTCTTATGTTTCCTTTAAGCTCTGCCATCCGGTTTGAGTGGTTTTTTTCACAGAGTAGTTGAAACCATCTGAGCCATGAGGCCTTCAATAGAAAGGTCTTTTTTCCAAGTTTGGGAAGAAACTTATCTCTGACTATCCTGAAAATTCATCAACCTTAATTTAGAGAGTAATAACCAGCTGCACCATCCTAAGAAAACATAGTTCGTTTGTAAGGACAGTGCCCTCAGGAATCTTAACACTTCCAAAAGGCTTTTCCCTAAAAAAAAAAAGGCAATATTACCAGGTAAGATTTTAGTGTGAAACAGCCTGGATTCAGTTCCTAATGCAACTAGCAAAGTATGTAACTCTGGTGGCCTGTTTATGCAACAAGGCTCCTATTACTTGATTTTATTTTTTTCATAAATGTTTAAGTTTACTTGAGAAACAAAATAATTCCCAACTCTAATTTTACCATATTGTATATTATTATTATTATTTTTTAGTAAGTTCTCATGTTATGGTCGGTAGCGTGTTAAAAAACCAAAAAGATGGTGTTCCATAGAAATCTGTAGAGATGTAACTATAAAAATAAATCACTTTTTTCCTATCTAGGGGTGCTGATCCATAAGTGTTGCCTTCATTAGTGGTCAGCTGTTTTATTGTGACTTTCTTTGATGTCTCTCAAACTAGTGCAGTGACAATCCTTCTGTTGTCTTTTCCTCTTTCCCATTCCTCTTTGATTTTTAGATTAGTGCCGCAGGGTTGCCAGTGAAGATTAGTTGCCATTTACCACGTCCTTTGTTTCAGAGCCCAGGATCAACGCCAGCGAGGATGTAGTCATTCACGTCTATGGTCCAGCCGTCACATTGCAGTGTAACCTCACCACAAGTCCCAGTCCCCTTTCTGCCAGTTACTGGGTGAAAAACGGAGAGGAGATCCCTGGTACTAGAAAATCCTCAAACACTACAGAATACAAGTAAGTCCCTTGGGAATAATATTCGTGTTATACCAGAGAGTGACAAACCTTGGTAGGCTTTGGAATAGACAATGGCACGTTGGGATTCTGGGGTCCGTGGTTCAGCTTTGCACTGGTCAGACAAAATGAGTTGATCTGCATTAGAGGCTCCATAAAAAGTACATCTGTGAATAGTGTTAGAAGAACAATTCTGGCAAAAACTGTTGTTGCATGGAAACACAAGGTCAACAAAAACATACAGTAAAGTTCTCTTTCTGTCAGCAAGCCATGTCCCTCAGCACCACATCTCCCTGGCTTGGAAACCCCTCCAGGGATGGGGACTCCACCAGTGCCCTGAGCAGCCTGGGCCAGGCCTGGACAACCCTTGCGGAGAAGAAATTGTTCCTCAGGTCCAACCTAAACCTCCCCTGGTGCAACTTGAGGCCATTTCCTCTTGTCCTGTCACTTCTTCCTTGGGAGAAGAGGCCAACCCCAGAACTGTGGAGAGCGAGAAGGTCTCCCCCGAGCCTCCTTTTCTCCAGGCTGAACAACCCCAGGTCCCTCAGCTGCTTCTCCCAAGACTTGTGCTCTATAACCTTCCCCAGCTTTTTTGCCTTTCTGTGGACACGCTCCAGCCTCTCAACGTCCTAATGTGAAGGACCTAAAACTGAACCCAGGATTCAAGGCATAAAGTACAGTATAGGAAAGAAAGACGCTAAGATTTGGATGCCACATGCTGCTGCTTTAGGCTATTGTGTCTAGTAAACCATGTTGGGAGAGACGCTGGTCTTGCTGTTTAATTTGTCTCTATGGGAATACAGAGTCTTCTTTGTTTAGCGTCCCTGGAAATAGGGACGGTCCAGCAGAGCAAGATCATAACCTGATCTCCTGTGTTACCTCAAGCAGCAGTGTGAAAACAGTGTGATCCTTGTTAACCTCCCAAAACAACACCAGTAGCCTTAGTGCAGTTTGTAACTGTGAGTAACTGAGGCACTTGTAGTGCAGTAGCTTTTCCTCTCTCCCTGCATTATTTGCCACAGTATTTCTATCGAGCTTTAGTGCTGGAGTACAAAGTTGGGGAATCCTTGCCGAGTGAGTTTGTAATTGAAACCATTTCTGTGGTTAATATTTCTTATTTCTGAACGATTGGTCTTGTAGCCGTTACTTGCAGTTAATGCACAACTGCTCTTCAAACAGAACTGTGCTGGGAAGGAACAGTTTCTATGTGTGCTCTGGAGAGTCCTGGTCTTGTTTTCTTGCCGGAATGATTCTTTAGAGATGCATCTTCAGCAGAAACTTCTGATGTCGCTGTCTGTCGGTATACAACTGTTTCTTTCACAACTATGATCAAACAATACAGAGGGAAGGGGATGCTATCTAATGAGTGCATCAGAATTTTTTCCAAGGCTTTGAGGCCACCTTTCCATTTTCTAAAATCCATTGAATTGTCTTTCAATCCTCTTCCTGAAAATAAGCTGTGAATTTGAGGAGAGGGATGAAACAATCAGAGTTTTATCAGTTGCGTGGCATTCTAACTCTGCTTGCTGATGAGAAGTCCCGCTGCCCAGGGAGCACAGCAATATGACGGGTTTTGCTGCATAATCTGTCTGGCCAGCTGTATTCTAATCTTTTCATTTAAGGGGAGGGCCTGGCGGGGGAAGAGACTAGCTTTAAGGCAACGTTGTTTTCAATGGATACCTTTGAAAATAGGATTGAAGGACAATTTAGTATGTCTGCGCTCTTACCACTGCTCTGAAGCTGGTAAGTATTGAAGGATTTCATGCCATAATAAGGATATTTTGGCCTGGTCACGAATGTCAGCACGACATCTCGTTTCAGAAGGCAAAAACCATGTGGTCTGTTGAAGTACCTTTGATGCTGTCAGTCTCCTAACAAATGAAGCGGTCTTTGGGCCTGTGTGTGTACATTGCTGAAATTCTCTGTACCTTAGAAGGTCATGAGCCTCCTGGAGCTGTGGTGATCCAACTACTTCAGGAAAGTAGGTCACTGGTATCTTAGGGAATTCCCTGCCTCAAGTTCCAAAAAGGTCAAAGCAGAATTCAGAATTGTGAGCTGTGTGGGGCAGCAGGTTGGGGTTTTACCTTTACCCCCTGCCTTGTAGATTGGTCATACAAACAGGAAAACTTCAGAGAAGAGACATCTGGCCATGAACATTTAACACTTGCAAATTACAAAGTCCCTACAACTGCAAAAGGCTTAAAAACCTCTCCGTCTGCTGTATGGCTTGGAGGTACCTCCTGGCTGGTGTGTGCTGCAGCCTGTGGCTGCCACAGGGGGATCCCCAGAATGATGAGGATAAGCACCTGTGTCATGGAACTGTCTTGTTT
Organism: Ceryle rudis; assembly: GCA_033439905.1. Lineage (NCBI taxonomy): Eukaryota > Metazoa > Chordata > Aves > Coraciiformes > Cerylidae > Ceryle > Ceryle rudis. The sequence goes on along the minus strand of JAAGNO010013009.1, from coordinate 39,608 downwards.
GGAAGTGACCTGTAAGCTCATCAAGTCCAACCGTTAACCCAGCACTGCCAGGTCACCACTAAACCATGTCCCTCAGCACCACATCTCCACGGCTTGGAAACCCCTCCAGGGATCACAGGGACTCCACCAGTGCCCTGGGCAGCCTGGGCCAGGCCTTGACAACTCTTGCAGGGAAGAAATTGTTCCTCAGGTCCAACCTAAACCTCCCCTGGCACAAGTGAAGCCATGCCTTCCATGGATACTCCAAGCAGGAGCATGCTAGCTTCAAACTATCAACCTCCATCCACAAGTGCTCTGTGTTGTGCTTTTTTTCTGTTTTCTATGAGAATTGTCTTATTGTAGATGCTAATGTCTTATCTAACTCTTTGTTTTCTGCACCTCATTGCTTTGTTCTTGATAAGATCTTTTGTTTTCTGCCGCTCTGTCACTGCGTTTCTGCTGCCCCTCCCTCTAGCTGGGTTTGTCAAGTCACCCATGTCAGAAACTAGACTCACGGGGGACGCCTTTGAACTGTACTGTGATGTGGTTGGGAACCCCACTCCAGAGATCCAGTGGTGGTATGCTGAAGTCAACCGGGCTGAGTCTTTCAAACAGCTGTGGGATGGCGCTCGGAAGCGCCGTGTCACCATTAACACTGCCTACGGGGCGAATGGGGTGAGTGTGCTGAGAATAACCCGCCTTACCTTGGAAGACTCTGGGACTTACGAGTGCAGGGCCAGCAACGATCCCAGGAGGAATGACTTGAGGCAAAATCCCTCCATAACATGGATTCGAGCCCAGGCTACTATAAGCGTCCTTCAGAGTGAGTCCGGCACCCTACAGTAGTGGTACTGTAGTATCTAGAGGCAGTCTAGTGACCCTTAACCCCCCAGTTACCCCGATACAACCCTCTGCTACCTTTCCCCATTGTTCTGAACCCCAGACTGCTCCTCCGCCTGTAGTGCTGATGGTGTCTGCCATCTGTGTCTTTTCTCCTTAGGATCAAAGGACTTAGTGGGGCATTGGGGGGGCGGGGGTTGACCAGATTTTTTTTTTTAAGTTTTTTTTTCCTGAAGGAATGAGAGTCACTTTATACTGTTACTGTGTATAGAATAAGGGCACTGGTAGCTTCTCTTTGTAGT
>JAAGNO010013009.1:13830-37539 GCA_033439905.1 Ceryle rudis | reverse complement strand
GAAATTGTTCCTCAGGTCCAACCTAAACCTCCCCTGGTGCAACTTGAGGCCATTTCCTCTTGTCCTGTTGCTTGTTCTTTGAGAGAAGAGGCTAACCCCTCCTGGCTCCAGTCTCCTTTCTTGGAGTTGTTGATAGGAGAAGGTCTTCCCCCCGAGCCTCCTTTTCTCCAGGCTGAACAACCCCAGGTCCCTCAGCTGCTTCTCCCAAGACTTGTGCTCTAGACCCTTCCGCAGCTTCATTGCCCTTCTTTTTGACACACTTAATTCAAACTCATTTAGTTCTTCTCAGGCACACCTGATGTGTGGACATAGGCACAGAAACGCAGTCTAGGGGTTTTTTTTTTCCCTTCTAACAAATCTCCTCCTTGCTTATGGCTGCATAAAAATGGATCTGCAGCTGTGCATTTTTATTGTGCAGGGAAATGCAGCACACATGACTGCTGAAATCAACTGTTTGAGTTGTTACCGATGAGTAGTGAGACCAACTATGGAAATTATACCAAATCTTGATTAAACCACTACAGCTGTATTGCTCGTGCTGTCTCTTTGTCAGTACATCCACATTTTCAGCATTAACTTGTTCTATTTGCATATGCTCTGGCATTGCCTCTACCTTCCATCTGGGGGTGCTCTGTGATGCCATCAAAGATCTGTGTGTAATTTTCCTGTGTGGTTTTGTTGTGGGGTTTTTTTTTGGGTTTTTTTTTTGGTTTTTTCCATTTTCTTCTCTTGGTGCAGCATGGATAGCAAAGACAACTTTCCCTGTTTGGTGCTAAGCTAAAATGAAGATCACTTAAAGAATGTCTTAACCACTGTTGGTTACTGGTAGCTTGCTCTTTGGAGACATTGGAGCACTTCTGACCCTCTTACTCAGCTGTTATGTCAGAAGGAGTTAAGAAAGAAAGAATTATGAAATATTCAAGGTTTTCATTCCTTGCATCCTTTCATCTGCAGGATTATAGAAGTTGTGTTTGATGCTGATAAAGATGTGTTCATTTTTTTCCCCTAGTTTTCCACTTTAGCTCGCTTTGCATTATCTGTTCAGTTTTGCAGTTAAAAAAATAGTCTCGCTTAATTCCATAATTACATCCTGTTAATTCCTCAGTACAATGCCTGGCACTGGGTCTGAGTTTTAAAGGCTCTGATTTCTTATCTAGCAATGAACTTCATGAGCACTCTTGTCCAAAAAGCACCAGCTTCGGTGCTACAAGAGGTACGTTGTATCAAGATCACTGAAAATTGCCCATTATTATTCAGGAAACTTAAGAATTGAGGCTGAATTCTCTATAATCTTTTCCAAGATAGGGTGGATTTTTCCTTTCAAATTCCTTAGCAAAGAAAGAATTAAACTTGCTTTCAGCTTTAACATCTTGGAGAAGGAAGAAGTAATGTGGGCAAACTCTAAGACAGTCACATTGATCCTGGTGAACAAAGGGTTGGTTGAGCGTGGTGCAATCACAGCTTGAGAATTTGGGAAAACTTGCATTTGCAATGTAGATCTTTAAATTCCAGCTCGTTTTTAAGCTACTTTGTTGTATCTTGTTGTTTCAGGCTTCCTGTGGCACTTCTTTGTTGTATGTAGTCATGCTGCGCGTGATCTGTTTAACTTCTAGCTTGATTTGGTTATATGTTTGGTTGGTTTTTTAGATCCAGAAATGCCAAATTCACATCAACAAATCAAACACAGCTCTAGTTAAAAGAGGGTATTTAACTTCAGTATTTTTTACACGCTTGATTGGTCTTTTGCTCTCTACTTACCTTCCTTAAAAAAACTTAATGGTTCGGGTTCAGTCGTTAGGATGTGGTGTTTTGCTGTGAAATGTAGTTAGATTGTTGAAGTTGTGTTGTTTACCATTCAGAAAGCTTCACAATTGAAGTAAACTATGGACCTTCAAAAATCCTGCTCATGCAACATTACAAATTAAATCCATCTTTCCTAATTCCTCATTCAAGCTTGATGTTGCTGCTCCCACTGGAAGGCAGCTGTAATCAAAGCTAAGTATAAGGGTTTTTTTAGTTCACCATTTTAATTAAAAATGGGCAAGAATTCTTTGTAGTCTTTTCTTTTACAAGCAGAAAGTGCCCAGAAGTGTTTCTGGCCATCCTGGAAACCTGTCCCCTAGTCTACATTCATAGTTTGGAGGAGAAAAGGAGGGATGTCTTCTCAAATTCCTCATCAGTTAATTCAGAATTACGGAGTTGCAAAAAAATTGTGCCTTTTTGGTTGGTTTTGTATCTGCTGAAAAGTTTACACCTACAAAAAGCTGGACTTTTCGTAAAGCCATATGGCTGAGGGAAGTTGCTGGCCAAGCAAGCTTGTTTCAGGTGCTTAAAAGATAAGCTTTGTGAAGTGTTGCTCTTATCATTTCTATTAAAGATGTACTGACTTTGTAACTAACGTCAGACTTTAACCGGCCACTCTGAAAAGTGCTGTAAACATGAAGACTCGAGTCAAAGTATTGTGTTTAGACTGAGCAGCTTTTTCTGTATGTCTAAGCAGTTTCCACATGTAATTAAATTATTTTATTACACTGCTCTTCATCTGTATGCTATTTACTTAATGTGTTTTTAAAAAAATATTAATAAAAGAAAGCCAAGAAGCCTTTTGATAAAGGAGAGATGTGGAGCACTCTACCTTATTATGTGCTGTGTGGAGATGTAAATTCTGTGTCATCTTCTCTAGTAGCTGAGGCTGTCTTTTGTAGGTAAATATCTGAAGAACACACATGTAGAGCTATTAAGTCATTTGTATCTAAAAGGTTTTTTGAAGTACATCAACAGCTGGTGGACTTGAGGTTAGCACCATCTCGAGTGTAAATTCACCTTGGTTTTTAATTTTTGCATTTTGTGCAGCTCTGATTTTCTTCTGCCTGGCTTGCATCTGGTTTTCCTTCTACTAGTTGTTGCAATTAAGTCTTTCTGAATTTTAAGCGGCAGCAGGTCCCTGCATGGTGTCTTCCTTCAGGAGTTGACCAGCTTTTGCAGTTTTTCCACATGCAATCTGAGTCCAAGAACACTATTAATGAATTGTTTTCTCTTTCATAAAAAATATGAGACTGAGAGAGGAGTGTCAGCCTTGACTGTGTTTGTACTCTGTTGCTTACCAGTTGGCTGTGTATTGTTTTTTCCAATGTGAATGGTATGTAAAAATCACATTTCTCCCTCAATGGGAGGTGTTATCTACCTCATAGGCTGCTGACTTGCATCAAACTGTACTGCATAATTAACAGGTGTCCACCTTCTTTGCCTTTACACTAAATGCAGCTTCTCCAGCTAAGTTGGTACTGACTTTACAAACTAAATCTCACCCTTTCTTGTAGGCAAACTTACTTTTATTTCAAGTAGGTATGTCTGAAGGACATATCTTGAATTACCAAGTAATAGCTGTGAAAGTCAGTTCAAAGGTTAAAGTATGGGAGGGGGGAGGAAAATAAATTCCTAGCCTGCTTATTTTTGGTTGCTAACATAGTACTTAACATGGCTCCTGTGTTCTCTCCATGTCTGCAGGATTTTGAAGCCCAGAGCAGAAGAGTCAGGGGAATACTTGTGCGTGTTTGTGTTTTCAAACTCTCCTATAGCCAACGCCACTATAGAAGTGAGAGGTACTACTCCTTTTGTTTTGTTTTCTCTCTCTGAAAGTGATGTGCTCTCTCTGCCTCTGCCATCTCGCTCTGTGTCTGTACAAGAGAACTAACTCAGAAGGCCTTTTCTCATGAGACAGAGCCTGTGTCTGACCCTTGGCTGCCATTTCAGGTCAAGCCTTAAATGCAAGATACAGGGGAAGGATCTCACGGGTACTGGAATACAGTTATTGCACTTGTGGTCCATACAGAGGGTACTAAAACCCCTTCTAGCACACGTTTCTGCACTTCTTTGGTAGATCTGGCTATCTCGAGAGAATGCGGCTGCGCTCGTGCGAAGACAGCTGTGGTTTTCTCCCCTTTTCACCATAAGTGAGGCCATTTGAATGTATTCAGTGTACTTTGTATTTGTCCATTCTGAATAGGACCAACCAGCATCTCATGGAACTGTTATTTATCTGCAGAGATTGTTTTGTTGCCAAGAAGGCCTGGGTTCTGTTTAGGGCAGACACCCTGGACCAGATTGGGGTTTTCTACTTTCATGCACTTCCCCACCCCCCAGCATGTTCATAGACTTCTGACAGTTGTTTTGTTCGTTGAATAACTGGAAATTACTGGCCTGCTGCTCTGCAGTAGCTGCAGTTTGCTGCAGTAAGGTGGAATTGATGCATGATGGCAGCTTTGTTAGTCAAAGGGGGCCAAGTTCAAGCAAAAATGTGCTTAAAAAAATAAGTCTTGCAACCAGCCTGTGCACATCTGGGACTATACTGGTGGTTGTTTTATGTGTAAACTTGTTTGAAATGGAACCTGACTGCAGGTTCCTGAATCCGAAGCGAGGAAGTGGGAGTAATTCAGCAGTCAGTGTGAAATGACAAATGCACAGTATTACCCCGAACACCATCTTTCCTCTCTAGAGAGCAGCATCTTATGAAACAGCCAAACAGTTTCCTGGAGAAGAGAAATATTGCCCTATAAATAAGGATTCTGACTGATACAGTACCAAGAAAAGCTTGCTGATTTCCTCTGTGGATTTCAAAATGATCTTGCCTAAAACAACCTATGAAAATATCACCAGGATTTAACCAAATCTAGTGCAGAAAGATAGGAAAAAGGAAATAGATGTGCTCATGCAAATGCACTACAATTTCCTGTTGATCTGGGATTTAAAAAAAAAAAAAATAAAAAATCTGACTGCACCTCTAAAAATAATTATTGCCTTGCATGTAGCAAGTTGAGCTCAAACTCATGTTGTACTTCTGGGGAGCTTGTCTTCTGAGTGTCCAAGGTATACAAATGTGGGGGGTTTCTTGGTTTGGGGGAGTTAATTGGATTTTTTTTTTTTTTTTTGCATTCTGCTTATAAACTCTAATTGCTGAATCTTCTAATATTATCTTAATATCTTAAGTGCTCTTCACCTTCTCAAGGCTGCTTTGGGTGACAAACCACTTCCAGAGACAGGAAATTTGGTAATAGATTAAGACCTTTTTCAGCTTAAAGACTTTTTAGAAAGTTTCATTTCGGGCTTCTCCACTGTCCAACACCAGGCAAGGACACCAAGGGAGCTTGGCAGAGAGGTTTCCAGGGGCATAGGATTTAATGTGGTAGAAAGAAAAACTGATGGATCTGCTTGAAGTACTGTCACAAAGGGCACAGGGAGAGTAATAACTAATCCTACTAACAATTTTTCAGCTGAACTTGTATGGTATTCCCTATTTTCTTGGTTCTCCGTGTCTGAATAATATCCATGCTAGTTGCAAAGGAGACACAGACTCTCTTTTTTTATTATTTACTTTGCAAAGGAAAGGAATCTGTGATTCCTGCAGTTGGGTGTAAATATTCCACGTGTTCTGCCAAAGCAGTTCTAGTTCTCAAAGCAAACAGATTTTCGATACTACATCACATTTAGAGATGTTATGTCACAGCTCTTCAAGGTGTATGTGATGTATCAGTGATGCACAAACCTTTTTTGACCGGACAGATGCTGCAGTTTAATGGTTACCTGCATGTGTCGCCTGTCACAGTACATGTGGTGCAAATTTGTGCACAGATTTACTGGCTTAATTGCTAATTGGGATTGTATTGCAATTTCTAACTGCTGATGCACATAGAAAAGATGCTTCTGAAGATGAAAGCACTTGTGGCCCAAAATAGTGACTTTCTGACAGCTTGTGAACGACTCTACCAAATGCCTCGCAGCAGATGTAATCCAGGGTACACCAGCACCAGTTGCCTTTTACGTAATGTTGCCTCTTTTTCTTCCCAAATCTCTCTCTGTGCTGAGAACAGAAAGATGCAGGACCGTGAGCATCTCTAAGTGTGTTTCAATGTTTGAAACAGATTTTTGGGGGTTTTTTTTGTTGTTGGTTTTTTTTTGGGTGGGGGAGACACCAACTACTAGGGCAGCATTAACATAACAGCAGCTGAAAATTAACTAAAGTTCCTTTCGCGGTGCAGTCAGCTGGCCGAGAGCATGGCAGGTAATCAGCTCGTGATGTGTGGTTATTTTCAGCAGGAGTGGTGACAGTGATGATCCTGCCAGGCACTAGCCAAGATGCAGTGCGCTATCTGCTCCCTCTCTGGAAGTAGGCTTTTTGTATTTAACTGCTCTGTTGCCACACAGTGGAAATACCTGCAATGCTTCTACTGTGGTGTTGTGATGCTGAAGCTTGAAAACTGGAAGATGAAAGGGGGGGGAGGGGGGAAAAAAGGCAACCCTGAAGAATTCTGTCTCTGCCCTCTTTCTGCTTATGTCAAGATCTTGGGAGGAAGAGGAGGAAACAAATTGATCGTTTTGCCTTCCGATACTCCCCAAACCATTGTCTGGTGTAGAGCAGCAGTGGCAAGACCCAGATGGGAAAGAATGTGCTTCTGGTTTACTCTGGCTATCCAGAAGTGGTGCAAGCATTAAGATAGTTATTGATATGTGTACTGTGACTGATGGAGGGTGTCTCTTGTCCCTGCTGTGCCTTCCCATCAGACTCCCTGCTTGCCGTGCCCCAGTGCCAGAGTAGAGCTCTTTAATGCCACTTCCTACGAGGCCTTTCTGCTGTTATCGGGAGGGATTCTTCCAGCTTCCCTCCTCATCCCTTACTTTGCATCTTCCTTTTCTACCCTGCCAGCTGCTATTGATTTCCCAGTAGCGAGTACTCAGACCAGGTCTGTTTGCTGCCTCTGAGACTTTACCTTTGAAAAGTCCTCGTTATACCCTCTGAGCTCTCATTTCACACACAATACCTGTGTTCAGAGTGTGACTCTCCCACTTCCCCTCTGGCTCTAGCCCAAGTAGCATGCTGGATACTGAGCGCTTATTTCAGCAGCCTCAGAATATGTTGGTTTCTTAGCCTCCTGGCTGGCTCTGCTGCAGTTTCACAATGCTCTAGCAGAAATTAAGAAATCAGATATTCTTCTAGTACAGCCTCATCTTGGAGTGATCTGAAGCATCACACAGAGAATGCACATCATGTTCTACCTTCTCGCAGTACCTCTGCTGCTTTAGCTCTCTGCCCAGGTGATAGAGGTAGATGTGGATTGGAATAACAATGCAGAAAAATAAATCTTCCACTGCTCTTTTAGTAGGTCACCAGAAGACACAACAGTTTTTACGTGTTAAGAGTATTTTTAGGTGCTTTTGCTCTTGCTTTAATTTTGGCTGTTAATGGGATAACTTGAAGGGGGGTTGTTAATCAGGGCATGGTTTGGAGGTATTCCACATGTTGGCTTTCCTCTCCTTTGTTAGTAATGATAGTAAAATATATTGAAAATAGGGAATTAAGGGCCCAATACTTCCTATATATCAAGAAAGTACATTGCATGCCCTGTAATAAGGAAAAAAAGCCTCTTTTCAGGGCTGTATTAAAAGCACACCATTGAGAAAGTGGCTGTAGAGTGTATTTTGTATCCGTTGGGTACTTGAAGCAGTGAAGTCCAGTGTTTCCCCTTGTACAAACCCCCCTTTCTGTTCTCATTCAGTTTGTCAAAAGAATGACCATCAGAAGTTTACTTGTGTCAAGAATGGCTAAATCTGTATTTTTGATTTATTTTTTTTGGTAGCAGTTAAGTTAAACTAGCCCTGCCTCTCTTTGATCTTCCATATGCTACTTCAAACAAACCTTCAGTATTTAGTTTCCCTGTTTCACAACTTGCTTTCTTTTATCAGGGGCATTGTCTTGGTTTTGTTGATGTAGGATCTGACACAGCGTGTTGTGCCCATGTCCCCACCCCCACCTGTATCTGAACAGAGGTGTGGATTCTGATGCTTAAAAGCTGAAGTGGCATCTAAATCCTTTCTGGACAATACCTGGCTTATCTGCTCCTAATGCTGGAGCAGAATGGTGCAAGAGAAATCTTGACTTGAAAATCTTTCCAGGAGAACGTCACTCTGTTGTGACTGAGGTCACTTGCAGTGACATTTTAATTGTAGTTTGCACAGCAGAACAAAATTAGCTGAACAGTTTGGCAGAGTAAGGACTGGATTAATGTCTCGCCCGTTGCTCGAAGCTGGCTAGCGTCGTGCCCTGAAATATTAATATATTCCATGTAGTGCTCCCCTCAGACTGCGTACAAAAATAGCGCCTGTCCTAGTAGAGATGGAAATGGCTGCTGCGGAGCTGTGCCCAGGCGAGGGAAGAGCAGAGTATGGTCTTGTTGCTGTTCCTCTCCTTGGGGTAACCCAGAAAAGATGTCCTCTTCAAGATAATTATCCCATGGCTGTAGGAGAACACGAGGTCACCCTGCAGTACAAGTTAAGGTGTCCTAGAAAAGCTTTCTCACGTCCGTTTGTTCTTTATCAGCAACCTCCCAGAAAAAAAAAGTGGGCCAGCTGCAGAGTGCTGACTTCTGTACCCGCTTCCCCTGCAAGGCTTGGCTTTGACTCGCTGTCTGCTGGTAGATGGCAGGGAGGAACAAGGTGCTGACAGATGGAGACTGTGTGGGGCTTCAACATCAAGCTGATGAATCCAGATTCTTCTCTTTGCCAATGGGGGTAATTTGCAATGGCTTTTGACAACCTGTCAGTGCCAATTTTTGGACTGTTGCCTTGCTTGCCTTAAGTTAGTCTTTTGTGCTCTGCTTCTTCTAGACTTTCTTTTTCATTAGGTTGGGTGAGATCTCAGCTTATCATCCTTGAAGGAGCACAAACCACTGGGACATCAGGGGGCTTGGCTTACTCAGCCTCTGCCTAAAGGAGAACTTTCCAAGCCTAGCAAGGAAGAGATGACACCTTTTGGTGGCTCATGAACTGGATCAAAATGAACTCAGAATTCAAGGCCTGGCCTCCCAGTGTCCAGTCTAGGTCGATGATTCCTGCCCTAGTCCTGCTGGCCACAGTAGTGCTGGTACAGCCAGGATGCTGGTGGCCTTCTTGGCCACCTGGGCACACTCTGGTGCATCTTCAGTCTGCTGTCAGCCAACCCCACCCCCCACCCCCTTTTTTTTTTTTTTTTTACACTGAGCAGTTTCCATCTGCTCTGCCCCAGCCTGGAGCGTTTGTTGTGACACGTGCAGGAGGACCTGGACCGTGGTCTTGTTGGAAACATGGATACATTTGATAGGATTGCTTGATAGGATTGCATATATTGAATGTTGTTAGCCAAGCCCATGTGGATGCTTCCAGACCTTGATCAAGTCCTTCTTCACCTTCTTCCTTACGGGCCAATACAAACATATTATTTTTCTTAGGTAATGAGCTCTTTTTCATCTCCCTGCTGAAAAGCTGTTTACTTCAATATCTGGCGGGGGGGCTGGGGCGGGCGGCAGCGGGGGTAGGGGGTAGGAAGGCAGGCAAATATGCTCACTGTGTTAAACACATAGAGTTCTGGCTATTCCCAAATCAGAGCAAATCATGCTTTAGAAAACGCAACCGAGATTTCATAATTCTGTAGGCAGCAAGTGCAGGTTTCTTTACATGGCAAATGGTCAGAACTTCTGTAAAGCTCACGTGTGTTAGAAATCCTGTGAAATTTGCTTTGTTCTTTTAGGTGGCAGCTGCAGATGAGCTGTCCCAAACCTGTGCTCCCTCTCTCTACCTGTACATGGGCATTGCTGATAGTAAAGGGAACTTTCCTTGAACAGACCCTTGTAATAAATTCCAGTGCCTGGGGGTCTTTTCCTGGAGCTCTTGGACAGGACTTTGACTGGATTAACAGCTCAGTGTCCTGCGATCACACAGCAGGCCACGTGTGACATAATTAGTGAGCTAGAAAGCAAAGGGGTTTTAAAGGTGGTCACTACGGCACCAAAGCCATCCGCTTAGGCAAAGGTTCAGCTCAGGCAGTCCATTGATCCACCGTAATCTCTCGTGAGGTATTAAGCCGCAGCAGGCTGTTGTGACAAAGGCGGCAAAGAGCTGTGATGCCGTGATTCAGAAGCTCCTCTGCTGATATTCAGGGCTACATTTTGCTCATGGTTGCTCAGCTTCACCTGCAGCCCTCCTTAGAATATAGGTATTTGTGTATAGGCTGAGTGAAGTGATTGTCTGTTGGAGGGACCTTGACTTGCCCCACTACAGATCCCCAAGTGGTACCCAGGACCAGCATTGCTGGAAGGTGTAACAAGCACGAAGTGTAACGAGTCACAGCCCATCTGTGGACTGAATCTAAAATCTGAGAGGAAGAAAACCTTGCTTCAGCTTTTGGACATTCACGTTACGACAGTATCAGTACAGAATGCTGACGCGATGGACAAGTCATAACCAGGAATTCTGGCAGCGTTATTTCAAAGCTGAAGGTGGTGCAGAGCTGCAGGGACCTCCTGAGTGGTGGGGGGGGCAGATGCGGATGTTTCTAAGCTTCCCACACTGGGGAGTGGCTGAGCCATCTTAGTTTTATAGGTTTTTGGTAGGTAACTTGAGTCTGATGTTGAGATATCCCCACTGTCTGGCAGACTAAGTCTGAAGGACATTGTTGCTGATCTTTAGTTGAGATGGTGCTTGGAGAGACATGGGAATCGCAATTTTTCTTTTGTAAGATAGTCTCAGTGTGGGAAAAGAGCAGCTCCCAGGGACCTTGTCACTTATGTTCTGTTCAGATTCTCAGAGCTTGAACTAACTCTCTTTATGGAGCAGCTTGTAAACAAAGGTTTGTTTTGTTTGTTGGTTTTTTTTTTTTTCTTTTGGTCCTTTTGTTTTGTAGCTACTCCTGACATCACTGGCCACAAGCGAAGTGAAAATAAAAATGAGGGGCAAGAGGCACTCATGTATTGCAAGTCTGTGGGCTTCCCCCATCCTGAGTGGGTGTGGCGCAAGAAGGTCAATGGAGTGTTTGAGGTAAGGAAATTGGGGTGTCAAGCATGTACTCACCTGCCAAAACCTCTGGGGAGGAAGGGAATGAGCTCTTTGGGTTCAGGGATGTATTATTTAGAGTGCCTTTATAACTTTTCTGAGTGCAGTTCCTCAAAAGTCTGATACATTATTGAGAGAAGTTGATATTTTTCAGCAGCAGTGAGTAGAAAATAAGGTTTTATATTGTTGTAAGAACAGAGTTGCTCATTGTCTTGCTGCTGGGTAACATTATGACTGTGAAGAAAAACAATACTCAGAGTATCTGTGACAAATCGACAAATTGACCTCTTTCATCTTAATTGATGGCAACTGGTAGGGTGAAAATCCAGGTTGTGTTAATCTTTGGCATTTTATTGTAATCTTGAAGCACAGCTCGCTTCAAGGAGAGGTACAGAGCGAACACGACTAGTGGGCTTCTCTGTTGCATTAAGGAGCCAGCCTCTCGACAAGAATCTCTCAAATCTCTTCTAGTTTCCATGACACAGAAGTGAAAAGCCACCAGAACTAACTAAAGCTCTTGCTCTTTTCCTCTTCCACCTTTCACCTTCTATCAGGACATCAACAACTCCTCTGGCAGATTCTTTATTTCTAATAAAGACAACTACACTGAGCTCAGCATCACAAACCTCCAGATAAATGAGGATCCTGGCGAGTACCAATGCAACGCAACCAACCAGGTCGGCTCTGTCTCGGTCACAACCATTCTGCGTGTCCGCAGCCATTTGGCTCCCCTCTGGCCCTTTTTGGGGATCTTGGCAGAAATCGTGATCCTTGTTGTCATCATAGTTATTTATGAGAAAAGGAAGCGGCCGGATGAAGTCCCAGACGGTAAGTGTGCTCAAAGCCACCTGTAAGGAGGAAAAAACCCCAACCCAAAACCTAAACAAAATGCAAAATGAGAGCTTGTGGAAGCAGAACGGAGTGGGGCTTTGTGGCAGGAAGGATCAGCAGCCCGGTTGTCCAGCACTCAGCTCTGAGCTCTTTGTCCTCAGTTCCCTCTCTGAACATTAAAACCCAGCAAGCACAGAGAGTTCAAGTGCTGTGCTAACCCTGGATTCCCCAAAGATCCTGGACTGTGGGGTGGGAGTGTGGTTGTTTCAATATCTTCAATGCTTTTATTGCACAAGGGGTCTAAAGCTCCTGTCTCTTTCCTGCTGTAGTAGCTCTGGGAAATCCTGCCCTGAGGAGGGGAGGGAGAGCTGGAAATGCTCTAATCCATCACTGGTGGCACTCCCTCTTCCATGGACACTGGGCAGGTTTTGGAAGGAAATGTCACTTTTAAAGGAATTGGGACTGCGGGGATGCTTCAAAAATATAATTATTTCAATGTCAGGAGCGAGGGTAGGGCTCTTATGCTGGTGTGGAACTGAATTTGTGTTTGGGGAAAGCTCTGGAAACTATATCTAATTGTAATAGCCACTGAGTTATATATTCTTTAAAAATCAGGGGTTTATTATCAGGTTTGATGGTAGCACTAAGTAGTTAAACTATGTTTGGTACACCCAAAACAGGAACTGCTTAATCTTTGAGGTTTTTTCTGCACACCTTCCTCTTTAAAAGATGGGAGAAGGGGCAGTTTGAGGTTAAAATGGAGTATTTGAAAGAACCAAGTGGAGAAACAAGCTTTAACGTGACACTTAGCTGCTTACTACAGTGTTTATCAAGAAAAACCTATCCAAAGGACCCTCGTGAGAAGCTGGTACGGTGAGGGATACACTGTAGGAGCGTGACATATGCAAGTAACAGAGCAGGTCCTTTTGAGTGTGGGGAGGGCACCATGCTGGATCAGTAAGGGAAGCGCTGCCTCATCAGTGCTTTTCTGGGCTGGCCAAGCCCTCCAGCAATGGTGGATAACTCCCAAAGGCAGCTGTGTCATAGCTCATGCAGCACTGAAGGATTGATACCAATGTAATTTGATTTTTTTGGGTTAAAAAATCCAGGTGATGAAATGGTGATCTGTTTGTGGAGTTGGGGCAAAACCAACTCCAGTTCCTGAGAAAGGGAATTAAAAAAACAAACAAACAAAAAACCAAACAACAGCAACAACAAAAACCAAACCCCCTCGCCGAAATAATCCAATGAAACAGATAATAACTGTTACTACTTTGAGTGGCTGAGGCTTGGATCCCTTGTGTAGCAGATCAAAACTGTCTTCAGTAGCTCATACCTAGAGGAAACTCGCTTTTGATCTTAACCTCTTGAGTAGCATTTACTAATCGCTTCTAGAGCATGCGTCGAGACTGCTCTAGGTCTGTATCCAGCAGAATTTAAACAGTGTACTGCATGTTCTTCTGCATAACTAACAGCTTCACCACTGCTGAGGGGTTTATACCACCAGCAGTTTGGCCTCAAAGTGGCTCTCAACCAGCCCAGAAAACTTTGAAAAGACAGTTTATTTTGCTGTACGTCTCCTATATTGCTATGCCGCATCAGCCTGACTTTGACATCAGGCTGGCCAGGGAGCATCTCGCCTCTTTGGTGGCTGTTCAGAATTTCATTTGAACTTTCACAAGGACTGAAACAAGGTACTGGGTTCTGATTTGCTGTGTGCAGCCGCAAGTGCACTTGATCCAGCAGAAATTGGCTATGACTTGACCAGATGACAGTGCAGAGACCGCTGTGGCACTGTTAAACGTGCATTGGAGGTAAAACGTTCACTGCCTGTTTGTTTCAAAGGCAGAAGTTTTCCTGGCTGGTCTGACTGCTCTTCAGACTCTAGGTTCATCATTTCTGGTGGAGGTGTCCAAGATGATGAGCCAAGTAACTGAGGTTACTAAATTTGCTTGCTTGGTCTGCTCTTATTTCAAAGGCAGCTAAGCTTGAATCCTGGCTGCACCTCTCTGGTGGGCAGATGTGTTCTCTGTCTGCTTTCTTGGGAGGATGAAATCCAATTGTGAATATCACGGTCGATAGCTGTATATTAGGTTTTCTTGGATGGAGAGACACAATCGGCATCATAACATCTTCTCAACTAAAGGCCAGCTTGAGTCCTACATGCCCTTGGATGCTTTTGTATTTGCTGTAATGGCATTTGAAGCTTTCTGTGAGGTTGTGGTGAGAACCCACCCTGTGCGCAGGCGCATTTTACAAACGCGGATGTGAGAAATCGTCGATAGGCTGCTGATTTCCCCACTTGGATGTTTTACTTCAGTTCTTCAGTGTTTTCTTATTTTAAACACGTTGTTATGAAATGCCAAAGTTAACGGTTTAACGCAATGCTGCGCTTACTGTTAGGAATCGAAACTCTCGGCTTCCAAAATGGTACGTCCACCTCTGCACGTTGCAGTGACCATAGCAGGTAACATCAGAGAGCTCATAGTTGAGGCAGCAATTCCTGCAGATATTAGTCCAACCACCACATTACTCGATAAAAATACTATTTGGCAACAGCTGTGATCCCTCTCAACTATGGGCTGGTTTTCATGAATTTAGTTTGGGGTTTTTTTGTATAGGTTAAGCTTTAACGATAAGGGTTATGGTTGTGGCAGATCTTCATGTAAAGCTGCTGCAGCAATAACAAATGAGCTGTAAGGGCCTCCTTGCTAACAGGAGAGGAAAAGTGGGAGCCTCATCAGTGGAGTAACCTCCTTGATTACCCTTCATTCCAGAATTTCATTTTATTAAGTTTCCCAACTTCACTGGGATGTCCTTGATCTCTCCAAACTTTTCCTTAGACACTGAGATGCCTTATATATTCCTCACCTTCACCTCACTCCCCATCTTCCCATGGCAGAGTAGCTTTGGGCCTCCCTTAGATTTCTGGCCAAGTTCTAGTGGTGCTAGATGTGGTGACTTCTCTGTACAGAGAAATCAAAGCCTTTCTGGAGCTGGTGGACCTCTTAGATTGACAGTCTAGAAGCAGACAGAGCCGGTGCAGTAACAGTGCACAGGATACAGTAACTGGCTGGTAACAGTGTAGGATGAAATGCAGTTCAGCTGTCTCTATCCTGGGTCTTGCTGGGAGATGCTGGTACCCATGCTGAGCTCTCCTCTCGTGCAGTAAACCAGGTGATGTTGTTTCTAGGGCTGGCTAAAGCCCACACATGTTACAGGCAGCTCTTTGGGGCATGCTGTGTTCACACCCTTCAGACAGAACCAGCCCAAGATGGAAGCTGGAGCAGGATTGATCCGAACTCCACTAATAACAGGCAAGTGGTCTTATAGCTGCATCAGCCTAAAAGAAAAATAGCAACACTTGAGGGCTGTACCTTTTCAGTGAGTCTAAAGAAGGGCTTTTGATTAACTGGTGCTGCACAGAAGCACCCCGTTGCTAGTGGGGAACATGACTGGAGAGAAACATTCTCTCTATCCTGGAAGGTGTCTGGGATGCTTTCCAGAGCACCTGGGAACTCTGGTCAGCCAAAATAAAGCCAAGGGAATTAATTCCCTTTCCTATTCTCTTCTCTCCATGTTCCACAGGCTAAAACTGACCTGTTGCAGCAGGACAACTACCTCATCTCTTGGTGGAGGGGTAGAGTGGCTGCTACCTGGTTAAACTGGAGCAGTTCTTCTCAATTTACTCTTCAGCTGCAGAGTGAGGCTGCTTAGGTTTCAGAGCGTGAGGGGAAGATAACGGGTTGTGTTACGAGGCGCTTTCCCAATGTACTTGCTGGCCTTAGGGAAGGTGTTACCTCTGTCCAGAAGTGCTGCCATGCTGGAAGAGCAAGGAGACTCCTTTAACATTGGCATTTCCTGACTGCAGGTTTCATTGCATGGATCTTGCTTTTTTTTTTTTTTTTTTGGTTTGTTTTTTTGGTTTCTTTTTGTTTTTTGTTTGCAGTTTAGTTGATTTGCTTTTTTATGCCACTGACCGGGGCTGCTCAGTAGCTCCTTGCTGATATTTCCTCCTTCACATAATTCAGATTTGTGAGTTTATTATTCTCTTTTCTTTTTTCTTTTTGGTCTCCTGCTGCTCTATAGCAGAGTGTGCTTTGCACCCATGAAATCTGTATTTCCACCAGCAATGGTGCAAGAATGAAACAGAGGCCCAGGGCACTCGTGCCTGTGGATCAAGGGGCATTCTCGTCCCTCTCGGGAGGGGAGGCGTCAGCAGCGAGTCCAAGCCCCCTCGCATCCAAATTATATTGTGGAAGGAGGAAGGGAGGGCAGATTGCACTTGAATTTCTGCATCCTTTCAAAAGGAGAGTTTTGACATGTTTTCTACCTGGTAGAGCAATATACATACCCCTTCCAGAGAGCCTCAAGGTTGCGTAAAATCCCAAGTGGAAGACGGTGCAGCTTCCAGTGGCTTTGGGGGATGAAAGCTGCATGAATGTGGCATGTGGAGGACAGAGCTGCTGGCAGATTGCTGCATGTACGATGGGGATATGGTTCCGGCAGGCAACTGCTGATGCATTTTTGCTCAGAATGCAAGTTGCTTGGACTTCCCTTGACAACAAAAGGAAGCGAATAGAGCTTTATTCCTCTGTGGTATAGCTTAAGCTGCTTATTTTTTTGATAGATGTAGCGATCAACCATTGTGACCCGAATGTAGCATATCAAAGATTGCTAAAGAAAGTGAGTTTTCTGTTGTTGTTGGATCAAATAGCCTAAAATTAGCAAAGATGCTGGTTTAAAGGGTGTGTTGTGGGGTAAGTAGAAAGTAAAAACTTCTTGGCTACATTCCCCTGTAGGAATGTAAACAGTTTTTACTTCAAAAATCCATATTCTCCGTGATCTTTAGCCCAAAGCTGTGGGGTGACTGCATTATAACATGTCCTTTTTCATTCTTCCCTTCTCATTTCTCAGCCTAATACAAAGACTTCCCATAACAGTTTTTCCACTCCGGCTCTGCAGAAGCTCCCTTCATATCCCCACATTCTTTCTAATACTCTTTTTTTTTTCTTGACTTTCCCTGTTCCTGCTATTACTGTAAGTAATTTAAAGAACAAAATGTTTTCACTGAAATGGTTTAGCTTGTAACAAGTTAAATTTGGGGTTGTTTTGTTGGGGTTTTTTTTTTTTTTTCCTGTGTACCTGCACCTTTCTCTCCCACACTTAAAATTCAGCAAGGGGAGAAAACTTGTCAGGCAGACACATTGTGGGACTGTACTGAACAGCATTGTTCTACCACGGTGGTGATCAAACAGCCTGGCTCCTCTGGGCCTTTATAATATGCAATAAAAATTTCCAGCTTGGTCAAACACATCTAAATTTTTTTTAATCTTCTACTATTTTCTCTTCCCTGAAAGCAAAATCTTACGTTGTTTTTTAAATGTTAAAAAAAAAAAAAAGGGCAAACAACCAAACTACAAAAGAAATAAACCAAAACATAAATAACCAACCAAACAAAAACCAGTGGTCTCTGTAGTAGTTCCAACAAATTGTTTTGCAGGCCATAGACGTTGTGATGCAGGAACTGCCACAGCCCCTGGCTTTTCCTTTTGGGCATTTACACAGAAATTGAACCTAAATTTCATGTTAATAACACTCCCCTTCGCTGTTGATGTGTGAAGGCAGGTCTGAGGGTCACCACATGCTGCTGTAAGAACTGCCGCAGAAGCTGCTGGTCTCGACTCCTCTCTGCCTGGATTTCTATGCAAGTTTTAAAGCACAAGTGGAAACGCAGAGTTGCTTCGGATGCCAAAATTTGAAGCTTAGTGCTGGAAACACCCGTTTGTTGTTTCATATTTAACTCCTACTGGTCACAAGATTAAATTGATATTAAAAATAAATGCCATTGCTTTCCAAGTGAGGCAAAAGAAACTGAGTAACATCTAAAATGTTAAATGGTAATAAATTAAGGCTGAAAGTAAAAGGGGAGCATAAAACACACACCTTCCTTCCTTCTCAGACTGCATAAGATGAGTGACATTTCCAGACAGTTCATACAAGCAAAAGCAAATCTTTGTCATCATCTTGTCATTTGAAGGCCCAGCTCTTTTTGCCTGGTGGGGTTGATTACCCATGTTACATGATGCCTTAAAGACAGCAGCAAATTCTGACCTTTCCGTTCGGAAATGGGCTATTATGAGCTGATAATTGCTGTGCCCACACCAAAACCTCTCTGAGCCTGCAGGTTTGTGGTTTTTTAAACCATGTATTATATCAATGGGGGGGGTTGGAATCTGCAGATCCCCCCCTGAATTACAGAGGCAATCCCTGCAGGAGGAGGGGTTTAGTGTGGTCAGTTATAACACTGCAGCTCACCTGGCAGCACATCTGAAGCCCCGCGGGTGGGGAACAGAAGAAAGCAGCAAAGGGGGAGGACATTCTCTATGGCTGTAAGTTTTACAGACCCTTAGAGACAATTGGTTACTAGAGCAGGTCCTTCTGGCACAAGGGTTTGGAGTTATATTGATATTTGTCGGTTACTATGACTTTTTTTTTCTTTTCTTTTTTTTTTTTTTTTCCCCCCTACCCCCTTCAATTGCATCATACCCTTAAAAAAAAAATGGTGGTAAGTGAGAGCTCTGCATGCTTTGGAGTTTGTTTAATCTCCGCTTCAGTCTATACAGTGCACAAGTCATAATGTTAACACTTTCTTAAAACCTCTTCATTCACGTTCACTACTAATTTGGATTTCAGTTTGCTGTTTTTAATCTTCATTTGGTCTACTTTTGTACTTACTTTTTTCTGTTGGTCTGTTGCCCCCCCCGCCCCCCTCTGGTTTCGATGAAGTTTTTCGGGTTTTGTCTGTACTGTACTGGGGATGCTTTGCCAGCAGTTAACTGGCTGACCAGGGTAGTAATGCAGCACAGAAAAGTTCTCCTCCGTCTTATTTTATCTCTATTGACGATGTTAGATGGGAAAGGGACAAACGGTGCCGCTCCTACACCGTATCATCTGAAGTATTCTGACAGGCATTTTTGTTGGAGCTTTGTTAGGAAAACATCCAGTGGCAGCCTTTATACGTGTGAGACCTTTTTTCCTTTTAACCACGCAAACCTGCTTATCGGAAACAAGCATCTAAATATTTTCACAGAGAAGGAAAACTGGTTATTTTAGAGCGAGCGAGAGCTTGTAAGTCAGTGGTGCAGTTCGATAAGTCTGAAGTCCAGCCAAACAAACTCCCAAAGATGTCGATGACGCTTGTTAGAAAGCTGGGCCCCCCCGAGCAAGTCTTGCAGCAGCGTGGCACCGGTGGCTGTCCCGCTCTGGGGTGGGGGGACAGCACCAGGGGCTCGCTCTCTGTCCAAGGCTCAGTGCAGCTGCTCAACAATCTTTTGGCATCCCAAAGATGCTTAAGGCAGGAAGTTGTAGATTGACTCTATCACGCGTTGTGTTCCAGTACCTGATGTGTCTCTGTATATCTCCACTGTATATACAACAGCACATTGATGTCTGGTTGTCCCGACTAGTCCTAGTTCTCTCTGTACCTTGTCTGATAGTAACTGTTGCTGGTAATGGACCTCTGTGGACACTGGTGTGTCGCTAGTATGTTATTTTGGCTGTAAAGCTCTTGGTTTGTGGTTAGTTCTTTATTTTCTTTTATTTGTTAGAAATTTTTTTTTGTTGTTCCCGGTCACTGTCTGTGCTAGCGGTGGCTTTGCCTTATCCGTTGCCGTGAAGGTACAGGTGGAGTAATGTCCCCCTCAACGACATTACTCCCAGCGTGTGCTCATGCGGATGCCTACACTGTTAAGACTGTAATTTCCATAACTGCTTCATGTGCACTAAGCACCCTTGTGGAATCCTGCTGAGAGTTTCTTAAAAGATTTCTGTGGAAAAAAAAAAAATCAAAACAAAAAACCAAACAAAAAGAACCACCACAAAACAAGCAAACAAACCCAACACCCAACAACAACAACAAAAAACATGAACAACAAAAAAAAAAACCCAAAACACACACACACACAAAACCAAAACAATCAACACACAAAACCAGTGGCAACTGCTCAGGGCCAGAGCCAGCAGGTCCTGAATTTGTGTGTTACCTGTCCGTTCTCCCCTCCCCAGTAAGTACTTCTACAGGTGCTACTTTCTGGATTGAGTTTTTGTGCTGCTCTTTAAATGCTCTTCCGTCTTTTGTGCTGCAGCTTGGGAGCAAAATAAGGTGTTTTCTAAAACCAACTCAAAAAGCTAATTACTCATTGGCAAATTATTTTTTTTGCCCTCAATTCTTAAGAAAATAATTCTGTCGAGAGCAATGCTCTCAGTATTCCGTTGCTGAAGTCTGTTGTGCCTGGAGGTGTTACAACCCCTCCTGCCTTTCCCTGTGCTCTGTTGGACGCACGCACGGGGACTGGTCTTGGCCGCTCAAGTCAAGTATCGCACCTCTCACCTCCTAACCTGTCCCCTTCCACTTAGGCGTGGAGAAAAATGGAACATGCAGAGGTGGTGGCATCTACAGGGGAAGCTGAGTGCGTGGTGCATATACCCTGGGGTGGGTATGCTGGTAATTACCCAGCAGCAGTCGAAGAATGGCTGAAAAAAAAAATAAACTAACAAAATAAAAATCAATACAAGAAAAGACCCAGCAGGATTTTACAACTGAAACGTTGGTTTGTCTTCTCATCTATTTGAGATTGAACCACTGGAACTTGGGGACAAGATGAGTCTGACCATATTGCAACAATCTGTCCGCTACAGTTGCAGTTTTTCATGACAAGCATTGCAAGTGTTAACTAAAAACCATCGAAGCAAACATACCAGCCATTAAACTTCGAATCCAGAACAATAACTCCATGAATCTTTGCACTACCCAGTGGAATGGCCTTGAACGCTGTAGATAGATCGGGTTGCTGCGTGCGGCTCAGCCGGGGCACAGGGTAAACACTGACGCTCTTTTTGTTTTTCTTTCCTTTGTGTGTCTCTCCCTGGATCCCATTGAAATTTTTGCTGCAGATGATGAACCAGCTGGGCCAATGTAAGTGCAGCGTAAGAAGAAATGTATCACTGTTTGATCTGAGGGTTTTAAGGGACAGGATTGATATTAGGTGTGACATTACTAATGGTGATTGACCCTTGGGTGGGGTTCATTGTTAGCACTGGAGTAAAGAAAAGTAGTTTTTGCAAGGGCCTTCCTGCAAAAAGCAAGTTTGCAGATGATATTGACCTGAACAGTGTGGTGGTCACACCTGAGGGATCGGAGCCATCCAGAGGGACCTGGACAGGCTGGAGAAATGGGTCTGTGTGAACCTCCAGAGGTTCAACAAGGCCAAGTGCAAGGTCCTACACCCAGGTTGAGGCAACCCCTGGTGTCAATACAGGGTGGGAGTGAAGGGATCAAGAGCAGCCCGTGCGAGAAGGACGTGGGGTTGCTGGGGACCTGTTGGAGCAGGGCCAGAGGAGGCCACAGCAATGATGGGAGGGCTGGAACCCCTCTGCTGGGAGGCCAGGCTGAGAGAGTTGGGGTTGTTCAGCCTGGAGAAGAGGCCTTGCAGGACTTCAGGGGGCCTGTCAGAAAGATGGGGATACATTTCTGAGCCTGACCTGTTGGGACAGGATAAGGGGTGATGGTTTAGTTTAAAGGGGTTTTTTTTAAAAAATTCTTTTTTCCTCTAGGAAAACCAATTCTACAAACAATCATAAAGATAAAAACTTACGCCAGAGAAACACAAATTAAAACAGCTCATCACATAAGTAAGTATTGACTTGTGCACCTCTCCGAAAGGGTCAGGCCAAAGCTCTTCTCTCTCCACAGGGGTTGGGCTGCACAAACAGAACCCCTCCCAGCTCTTAAAACGTTCATAAAAGCTGCTTGGGGGCTGCCACGCTGGGGGTATCAAAAGGGGGTTTGCCTAAAGTCTGCAGGTAGTTTAATGATCCTGTTGAGCTCTACTTAATCCCTGCTAGTGCTACGTAAAAAAAAACAAACCCGAACACCAACCCCTTCCTCATTCACTCTTAAAATGTGAAGCGAACAGTGGTCGGGAAGCTGTTACCTGCATTTTAAGCCCCAATCGGCTGTTGATTTGCACGCATGTTGTGGCACGGGGTGGTGAAAGCGCTGCCGGGCATTGACTAGCACCTTTTCTTGTTTCTTTTTTAGAGCTTTAAGTTTCTGAGAGACTGATGGCAATAGGACCTGCTAAATTTAAGGGTTGGAACTCTTGGTTCTAGAACTCCAGTTCTGTCTGATTCGAGTTTTCTTTTCATTTTTTCTTTTTTTTTTTTTCCCTTTCTTTTTTTTTTTTCAAGTGAGCAACGATATGACTGTCTAACGCATGCCTTATTTAGCCTCTCCTGTAAGGATGACCTAGCCAGATAAATTTTAATAATGCTTCAGTGTAGAAGGTGTAAACTATTTTGGGCTTGATGTGCTGTGAATGTTGCTTTTTTTCTTTCTTTCTTTTTCCCTTTTTTATGTTTGGGTTTTTTTTTTTGCTTCCCCCCCCCCTTTCTTCTATTTAAACATCAGTAGTGAGTCAGTTCCCGCATGCGCCAGTTGGATATTTTTTTTACTTCCTGTAGCTGTTTCCAATTGGCAAAGCTCTCAAACGCACCGCTGCCATCTAGTGAGACTTTTGTAAAGTACAGCGAAACTGAAAAAAATTATATATACAGTATATATTTATATTTTGGGGGAGCGGGGTGGGTGGGTGGGGAACCAAAAGACAGTAATCGTGTTTCATTTTGAAGCTGCTGATATTCATTCCTTACTGTACGTCTGCAAGATGAGAGAATTACACTGTCGTGGTACTTTAGAGGAGTAATATAAATTGAAACTATCTTAAGGGCTTCACCTATAGAGAGAGACTTGGGTGTCCTACAATCAGGCTTCAAAAGCTGGAAGGGTTCGATGTGGTGGTGGTGGAATGCAGTTGAAAACAGAAAAAAACAAACCTTCAGTTTATAAATATATATATATGATTGCTTTTTAAGTGATTTTTTTTTTGTTCTGTTTTGTTAACTCATGTAAATTCTCAAATCCTTTTGCACTGATGTGTTCAACATTCTTGTACATTCAATTCAGGCAAACTTTTATAATTTTTGTTTGTTTGTTTAAATGATGAAATGTTACAGCATGGTGATATTCTATGCAACTAGTTATACTCTTTAGTTTGACACTGTAATTTCTCATGATTTAAAGATTGTAGTAATAGACCTAACAGGGTTCTCATGATGTGCGTAACTGTAGATGCATGAACTTGTGTTCTGTGTATTTGTTGAAGTGCAATGATGTATAAAAAGTGGATTCACATGTTTTTAAAAATAAAACACTGACCAAAAAAAAAAAAAACCCCACAAAACATCAACCCACTGTGTGAGACTTTTTCAACTATTTAATCTCCCTTAAGCTTGTGTATCCCAAAGGCTTTGCTGTCCTGGAGCGTGGATTCCTGGGGTGACCAGCTGGTATTTCTCAACCTTCTGCCAGTTTTTTCAATTCCTTCTCCACATCTTCCACAAAAGCTGGGAAATTCTGATCCATAAGACAGAGGCGGATGAAGGGCCCCAGCTCTTGTGCCTGCCAGGCTGTGTGCTGATAGGCAAGGCGCAGCTCCGACCTCTTCCTCAGCACGGACTGCAAAAGGAAAACAGAAAGGGGTTGCACTCAGTCTCAGGCTCTGGGGTTTGGAACAACACAGCTGCATCTGGGGGTTTCTTCTCTGCTTAATAAAGAGGCAGCTGCCTTGTCATTAATGCCCTTTGAATATTGCATTTGGGCATGGTTTGTGTCTGGAAGGTTTTCTAGCTTCAATTCCAATATCGCTTTGAATTCTTTTGCAGTTATTTAAACCAGAAATGCCAATTTCTTGGGTAAAGCGGCTTCCTCTCAAATATCCCTCCTCGGTGAGAGGAAAGGATCCTGGCAGCAGGGTCTGTGCTGCCGCTTGAATCATGTGCAGATAACCCAGTGTAAGATAAGGAGCAAGACCTCTCTTAGAAAGAATTATGGGGCTTTTTAAGAGTTAAACCATCCTTTTTGTGCCCACTTAACTGCCTCCCACAGCTTCCTGCCCCCCC
>JAAGNO010013009.1:0-13730 GCA_033439905.1 Ceryle rudis | reverse complement strand
CGGGGTGAGGGGGGGGCGGGCGCGTTTAAGAGATGACAGGGATTATAAACGGGAGGGTAGGAGTTGTCCCTTACACCACTGATGAAAGGCTGCCTGTGAATATGGCCTCTGGGTATTTGTTTACTCTCGGTGTGTTCTTACACAAAAGGAGTAATTACACCATGAAATACCTGCTTTTGCAGCGTATTTCCAAGCTCCAGCCCATTATACCAGAGCCAGGGGGTTTGCTGGGATACATGATGGCAGCCTACTGTTCGGTGAAGCCGTTTACCGGATGTTTACAGGATCTGAGATTGTTTGCGCTCTCCCCATGCCTGAGAGACTCGGGTACAGCATCTCAACGTTACATTTTTTTATTTTTTTTTTTACCTGCGCTAGCTGTGTTACAGATCTTCTTTCTCCAAGGCTTGCACAGGACTCTGGTAGCAGCTTATCTGGCTGGAAAACACCAAATGCAAATGAGAGCTTGCTACCAGTTAGAGAGTGGGAAGGTGCAGGAAGGGAAGTAGTTCCATTTTTAGGGGTAGAAGAGGAATACAATGTGCTCTGCCACAAAATACTTGCTTTACCCTTTCATCCTTTGCTTTAGCTTAGGAGGAAATGAGAAAAGCCTACACTGTAGGTAATCTGCTTAAAGAGCAACCAACCAGGCTTGAAAAGCAGCTGGTGGAAGGTCTCTTACATGCCTTCCTGAAAATTATGCAAGTCAAACTGGCAATGCTTACATTTAAGGATTAGTCACCTTCATAAATATTCCTCTGCCTTTTCCATTTACCTTAGGCTATTGTTTTGGAGAAAGGGAAACATTCTCTTCATACCCCGAAATCACTTCTAAACGTGTCAAGCTCAAATCGATACAATTGCCTATTACAATTATTAACGCTGCAAAACAGGAGCAGGTAAACACAACAAGAACACAATCCGTGGGTCCTTAAGTGACTCTGATCATCAGTTTCTCCTACCTTGTTCAATTTATTTGAAACTCTGCCAGTAGTCTTGAGTCCTCCGATCCCATGAAAAGTGCGTATCAATTCTGGTTATTAGTGGCCTTTTGGAGGCCAAACCGAAGCTCAAGAGATGTTATAAAAAGATTGAGGAGCTGAAACCACTTTTTTGAGCGCTGTTCTGTTACCTTGTTGCTTATTTTTCTGTCTATACGTTCTTGCTTACTTACTCTGTATAGTCCTGAGGCGTTTGGCTCAGTGTCCATCTCTGGGTTCTCACCGTGACCCAGCTGACTGAGACTGTGACAGAGCTGCTGGCATTGGTCGTCCTTTACTTCAACCGGTACGTATTCCGCAAGCTTCTGAACGCAACTGCAGCAGTGCTCCAGCATCTGTTCTTTTGAGTCGCCCCTGAACTGAACGCGAAACATGCGGCATTCATTCTGCTCCAAAACCAGAGAGAAACAAAATGCACTGTGAAGCCCCCTCAAGCTGTTTTGATTTAATTAACTTCCTATTTGTTAGTTAGGAAGAAGGCTTTTTGGATCACTGCACCAACTTAAAAAAAAAGAAACAAGTTTTCCCTGCTCTTTTTTTCTTTCCCCAGCTGCTCAATCAGAAGACTGTGATTCCCTGTTTAAAAAGCCCCAAGAAAATGGCAGTTGAGCAGGGCTGCCTGTCAACTAATTAAAGGTCCAGCCAAGGGAACAAACATTACCATGATGTTAGGACTTTTGGATGTATAACAGGGAAATTGAATTTCTTCTCATTGCTGCAAGTAGTATCCTATAAGGATATGCCAGCTCTGAATGGTTATTTGTGACCAAAAAATGACATGACACTTAAGTAGTAGTTAACTGGAATCTGAACTAGAAGTTCTAGGAACTGTATGTTCCCTGATTTTGGATTTCTGTTCCTGTCTGCACCAAACCCAGCCAGACCTACCTCCCAGTACAGGTATTTTTTTAAAGTAGATGAGGTTTAGCAAACTGCCCTGAAAATGGAGGGCTGAAGAGTCTTGTCAGGTTTGATAAGCACGTCCTGAGTGCGTTCAGCTGACATAAGGCAGGTACAGCTTGAATACTCTTCTTTAGGGAGTGAATTAATGGGATTTTCAGTTTGATCTTGAAATTCTAAATTTAAAATGCAGTTAAAAGTACTAGAAAATAAGTGATTTTTCCTTGGACTGACCCAGCTTTCTGAGATTCCCTCATCAAAACCACTTTTTAAATGAGTTGACAATGCTGCTTAGCTGCTGGTGACGTGTACAAGGATGTCTTTCACTTCAAAGAGTTTGTCTCAAAGAGGAGCCAGGTCTTCAGGACAGCCTGTATGGTTACACATGTGTTATTTTAAGATGCCTGTACTGCATAAAATGATTTTTTAGGGCATCGTAGGCATAAAAACTTGTCTTGGTGCCTTTTAAAGGGAAAACCATTAAAAGAATTAAAATGGTGGCACTCATTTTACTAGTGCCCAATTACATTTCTTCTAATTAACTAAGATGTGAACTTAACTGTGGCAGCTTCACATAAGCAGTAGCTCATTTGTGGCCATGCTGGGCAGGTGAGTTCTCATTAACAGTTCTCATTGACAGAAAGGCAACTTGGAGCCTCATTTGAATTCCTTTTGGAGACTTCCAAAGAAGACTTGTTTTAGTTACCCCTACACTCCCCACATCACTGTTCATTCTGAGCTACTCATATTGCCCTCTGCCTTTTCATGAAATACTTAAGATTGGGGTTTATAAACAACAATAGGCTGAAAATTAAACATTTTTTCCCTTATAGAAAGAGTGTGAGCACTTAAATTCTGCATCTGAGAGGTACAGCTTCAAAATTGGATGTTTGTGAACTTCACTTGAATGACATTTCCACTAGTACAGCTGAATTTCAGTAGACATCTGCAATAGGCACCTTCTCTACATGGCTCATTCTTGTTGGCACAGAAGCTTTATACACTGACAGCATTTAAGGAGTTGCTTCAGCTACAGTTTATAAAGTAGAGAAACTGCAGGAAGGGACCACTGCAGTGATGCTAAATCCCATTTAAGTCACGTGAATTGATAGTAGGTAAACATTTAGATGCATCAGATTCACTTAAAACTCTGTTAATGTGCCTCCTTTTTCTGAACTGTGCCTCAGAGCTTCCTTCATGGTTGTGATGTTGGTTTTGTGTGGCTTGCGAGATGGAGCAGAATCTCTTAACGGTAAAGGAAACTTTCAGGGGAGAACACCAGAGTATCTCTGAATACTTGAGGTGCTTTTATGCCTTAATGGTTCTGTCAACAAGGCAAAGAGTTAACACTGGTCTATAGCAACTACTGAACAAGGGGCTCATCATCTTTTTCCAGAATTCCTCTTTCTAACTTAGCAATGAATTCTATTGTCAAGTAGAGGCAGTTCAACTGAGGCAGCTGTTTTGTCTGAAACAACAAAGACTAGAAACTATCAGGGGAGGAAGGAGAGCTCTTCTCACTTCAATCAGGCTTTGTTTCTAAAAAACCTGGCAAGTGCTCAGTGTAGACAAATAAGAAACTTCTCAGAGTTCACCTAAGAACGGAAGAACACTGAGATTTAGACATCAGCTGGTAACAAGCAAGTGCCATTGAATTATTTAAAGGCTAACCAACAGCTTTTCATGAGATCTGAGGGGAAGACCAGAAATTGAGGTCCCTTTCAGATGCCTGAATCACCAGCCTGCTGCTACGGTGCCAGGTGTCAGGGGCCACAAAATGGCTAAATAATTGTTTGTGTACTGAAGTGAAGTATGACTCCTAGGTAATGTGTTTCTGTACATGTAAGAGAAGTGCTTCACCTTTTTATTTGTTAGCTGTGTCAGAGAGATTCTAAAATAAATACTGGTCTGGCTGGTTGAGTAGTTAACTCTCAGAAAGGGGTCTAAAAGACCTGGATATTAGCAGTTACGAAAGGTATCGAGATGATGCAATCCATTCTTAATATCTAGAGTAAAAAAAAAAAATAAGCTTTTTTATCAACAATTTTACAGTACCTCAGAACTTCTGGTTTAATTTATCCAATAGGTAAGAGCTCCGATAGTAAGAACTGTGTCAGAAATAGGAAAAAGCAATTCAACATACCTTGGACTGAGCACGAAGCAGCAGGCAGTCCCCTCTCTTTACTATCCTTAGCCACTTGTGGGAATCGATTAATGAGAAGCCTTCCTGTAATAAGGCAGGATGTAAATTACTCACACGGCAAACGTGCGATGCTCAGAAGTGCGTGCTTATGTGATGTGATTTAATCCCTGGTGAAGATAGTCCTCTGCGTACTGACAGCTTTGGGATCTGTCAAACAATTGCCTATATGTAATTTTTAGCACTCTAGGAATTAAAACTGAATCTGTAGCTCCATTAACAACACTGTGTTAAGGTACATTCTAATTTCCATAGATATTTGTGCGTGGTATAAAAGTCTCTCATGAAATGCAGAATAAAACAGCTGCAGCAGAGAGCTTTAAATTCTTCTGCATCCCCTGAAGTTGCCCGAGATGGCAGCAGAGGGCAGGCAAAGCTGCAGAAAACGGACAGCAGTTGCTTTCTCCGAGGCCCAGAGAGATATTTTCTCCAGATGGAATTCAGGTAAACAAGCAGCAGCCTGGATAACTTAATGAAGATGGTTTTTATACTCCAGGTGCATTAACTGTCAAGTCTCTTCAAACAAGACAGATTGCTCAGCATTCTGTAAAAACACCCCCAGGAAGCTGAAAACATCATGTAAAAAATGGCAAGGCAATGGACTGTGTCTCCCAAGGTATTTCCTACAGGCTGCCACACAGTTGTTCGTGAAGTCTAGGGGAAAAAAAGAAAAAAAAATGAGGGAGGAAATTATTTACCTTTTTTATCTGAACTTGCAATGCTTTTGGCTTTTCGCATAGGTGTCCTAAGGGTCAAGAACAACAAGTCACATCCCTCCTGGGCCACCAGCAGTGTGGTCTTCCCGTAGTTACTATCCATCTTATGCTGGTCCAAGCTGGGAAACCATCTGCCATTTTATTTTGGTACAAGGAGTTGCCTCACTAAGCCATGTGCTGGCACTGGCTTTACAGTGGAAATACACAGGAATTAATAAAGTAATTTGGATCCTCAGAGGGACCAACTGAGATGAGATGAGGAGGTGAAAAGAACATGGCACCAGTAGAATGCTTCTAATCAGTAGCGCTTCCCATGTCCTATTTCCAGTTGCACTGTGGAATGTATCACTTTGAAATTTGGCTGAGGACATTCCTGGCTGTGGTGGAGTACGACAACTGCTCGTGCTTATTGCTTCCAGCCAGAGGGATTTTCTCCACTGCCACTTGGTCCCCCTCTTGATTCTGCTGCCAAGCCCCAAAATGCTGTTAGCAAAACAATTCCAATATCCTATTCCTTCACTAGGCCACTTGAATTTGGGGCCACTTGTGCTTTCTCTTTTCATTTCAAGTAGTTACTCGGTTTGATAAGCACCAACTGGGCTTATTTAAACATAGCTGCTCCCATATTAAGTCTATTTTTATAGTGTTTTATCCTTTCACTGTAAGATGTCAGTTGAATAAATGTTTTCTCCGTAAAGAAATAGCTGTTTTCAAAGAAATCTTTAAAGGCAGACAATGTTTAACTTCGCTACCGTTTTATTCACGTTCCCCAGCTTGTCATCCTTTCATATGTCCTGTTTTGGAGGTAAAGCAAGCTGGAAAAAAGCAGCATCTTGGGAGTTTTTATTTATGTACTCTTAATTATTCAACTCCAACCCCCAAATTTGATTAAGTGAGATGTAATTTACTTCAAGTTTAATTAACTGAAGAACAAAGCAGGAAGTATTTCCTTTTCTCTTGCACCTTTGGGTGATAGGATGTTGCCAAGCAGAAATAACTAAGAACAGCTAAAGCGAACAGAAGAGCAAGAAACCAGACCTGATTTAGCAGAAGCCAGCTACCTGAAGGAGAGGAGATGTTTTAGATGAACTCAGGCCTCAGATGTTTACATTTTGAAGAGAGAAATGGCAGTGCTTTTCTAAGTACGATCATTAACATTCAATCATGAGAATACTGTATTAAAGGAAAACAGTTTCATACATCTCAGACAAAAAAATAAGTCTCTTGGAGGGAGGACCCTAAGAAGAATTAAGCTGAGGCAGAAAATAAAGTGAGACATTTCCCAAATATTTTGGAAGCAGGCAAGATATGACCACACCTCACATGAGGCAGAGAAGCTAATAATGCTGGCCCAGCCATACACCCGCCTAGTCCGTTAGTGACTGGGAAATACTTTTGTTCTGATTTTACATTTCAGAATTCATAAAGCTGCTGGATAATGAGGCCTGTGATCTATGCTGGAAAGTATTGCGCGTTATTTATGAATATTTTTATTATTGTATCATCTAGAAACCCTGTGGTGCTAAGCAACAGAGGAACACAGGAACAGATGATCTGTTTTATGTTAGGCTGGAAGGCCTTTAGGCAACCCCATCTTATCGAAAAATGAATATATATTTCAGAAGTGTTAGTTGTGTAACAGTTCTGCTATGCTGGCTTGCAGCAGTTGGCTTGGATTCACTCATTCTTCATGAGACAGATGTTCTCCAATGAAATGGAACTGTGTGTAAACAACAGCTTAGGAAGAAAAACTTCCTTTTTTTGCCACAGACATTATATACTCTGCCCTTAAATTACAATCAATATTAAAAATAAATTTTTAAAAAAAACAAACAAAACCCACAAAACAACAAACACAACCCCAGAATGCCACACATCATGGTGCCTTTTCAGGGTGAAAGAAGAGATTTGGAGAAAGCGCTTTCCTGGGGAAGGGAAAGATGCTCCACTTCTCTAAGCACCCCACCTGCAAGCTTGTGCAATGCTGCACAAAACCAGTAGGGATGGTTAAATAACATGCCATTGTCCCCAGTCGGAGAGAGGTGCTACCCAGTTACTGTGTTGTCCTCTCTGGAACTCCACCCCGTGGGTCTACTCACCATGCTGAGGATGTCGGGTACAGTGAGAAAACTTTTCAGAGATCATATTCACCATCTAGGTTTAAAGTGTGATTTGTTAAGTTATAAATCCTGACATTTTTGACCTCTAATATTCTAGGGGCTATTATTATTTAATATTTATACTGACTAACACCTTGTTTATTCTTAGATGTGACGTAGTTGGCAACAAATGGTACTATTATTTCCAGGTGTGTATACAGTGGGATCAATATATCTGATAAAAGCCTGCAAGAGAATAGAAATGTTGTAGCTGAGAAGATTGTTATTATCTCAAGAGATGGGAAAAATAAGGACGTGAGAGCAGACAGCCTGAAAAAGCTTGTAAATTATGTTCAAGTATTACATGGAACATTAAAGAATAGAGAAACCAGAGATGCTCTCAGAAAACTTAAGCAAAATTGGAAAACGTCTTTACAAGGAAGCATTTCGATGGCAACCTCTTTGATACTTAGTTATTAATAGGTTATTATAATAAGAGAAACTGTGTATGCTTGAAACTTGATATACAGATTACAAATCAAATGCTTGCATATAACTGAAAAATACCAACTTTTAACTCCTTGCCTTCCCTAAAAAGAATGAGTTGCCATTTTACACTTTCTAAGTTAGAAAACTGCTTATTCTATTAAAAATATTGCAAATTCTTCCTTTGATTAATGACTGTAGAATAAAAATGTAATCCTAGCTTAGTTAGAAGTTGTAGCAATTAAACGTTGGAACATAATCCCAGTCAAATCTTCATTATTACCATGTAATGCACCTACACGTAGAAATTTTCCTTACTTGTCTCTTCTTCCGAGATCTAAATAAGGCCACATACATTAGTTTTTAATTCCTGCAGTGTGAGAAAACTGAGCCGACAGTACCTCCAAACATGACAACTTGTAGAGTGGGGGGGCAGCAGTAAGCTGTCCCTGCAAAAATTGCCAAGCTAGGTGTCAGCATCCAAACACGGCACGTTGGGAAGATGAAAGCACGGCAGGAACCAAAGAATACGGAATATAGGAAGTGGGAACAGGTGAAAAGCCAGAAAAATAACCCCAAGCACGGCAGACAGACAGCAAACTGGAATAAGGAATAAAAGGATGTTAAAGTCTGCGTTATCTTTTTTCCATGCAGTTATTTTTTACCCCCAATCTTTTAGAAGCCTGATCTTAAATCTTGCTATTAAGCTGTTTGATTGGGGGGAAAAAAGGCAGGAGGGTTGAACTCATTAAGCGGAGTGCTCGGTCTCTATGGAGGCAGGAAAGACAAATGAAGCAGCAAATGCGGGACACAGGCAGCCACCCCGGAGACATCCACACCCAGGGGAGTCAGCCACCCCTGAGTGGCTTTTGCCAAAGTGCAAAGTGTTGGGCCCAGAAGCACCTGCTGCCAGGTGTCAATTCTCTCGAAAGAGTTCCCCCAGACAGGTACAAACTACCGGCCCTTGAAGGAGCAATAGCAAAGATAAGTTCCTAACACAGGACAAACCTTGGTAGTTCATAGTGAGGACCTGGAAATTTATTTTTTCCTAAACTATACCTTAGAACAGTGACACTTGACCGGGGGGGGACCTATGGAAGTGAACTGGATGCTTGTGGGTTTAGCTGACTAAATAAAGCTCTTCAGGGCATCCTGTTAATAAGTCAAGGTAAGCAATTTCTTCTTTGATTCCTGGTGCAAAATATAGAATTACCTGGTTCAGTACCATATGCCAAAGTCTAGCTTTAGGGTAAATAGATTTCATTAATAGATGTCACTACTCTTTAGAAACTAATAATTGGGTCTAGAAGAATTGGGCCAAGATAAAAGTGAAGATCAGAACCCTTTAAAACCCTTTTCTGATGCCAAGCACCAATATATAATCACTATAAACCAGTACAGGTGTACGTTATGCACTGGTACAGGTGAGGGTTTGGCCTGCAGGAAAGCAGCCCTGCAGAGAAGGATGTGGGAGTCCTGGTGGTCAAGTTCATCATGACCCAGCAGTGTGCTCTTGTAGCCAGGAAGGCCAGTGGTCTCCTGGGGTGCATGAAAAAGAGTGGGTGGCCAGCAAGTCAAGGAAGTTTCTCCTCCCCTCTGCTCTGCACCAGTGAGGCCACCTCTGAAGCATTCTGTCCAGTTCTGGGCTCCCCAGTTCAAGAGAGACAAGGAACTACTGGAGAGAGTCCAGCAGAGGCTGCAAAGATGCTGAGGGGCCTGGAACATCTCTGTGCTGAGGAAAGGCTGAGACCCCTGGGGCTGTTCAGCTGGAGAAGTCTGAGAGGGGATCTGATCAATGCTGATCAAGAGCTGAAGGGCCCCTGAGGGGCAAGAAGATGGGGCCAGACTTGTCAGTGGTGCCCAGTGACAGGACAAGGGGCAATGGGCACAAACTGGAACCCAGGAGGTTCCATCTGAACAAGAGGAGAAACTTCTTTGCTGTGAGGGTGGCAGAGCCTGGCCCAAGCTGCCCAGAAAGGTTGTGTAGTCTTCTCCTCTGGAGAGATTCCAAACCTGCCTGGACAATGCGATCCTGGGCCCCCTGCTCTGGGAGACCCTGCTGGAGCAGGGGTTGGACCAGATGATCTCCAGAGGTCCCTTCCAAACCCCATCATGCTGGGACTTTGTGACATCAAACATAAATGAGGAAGTTAATGCAGAAAGATATTCAGCTTGTCCAAAACAATCATGTCAATAAAATAAACTAAAATTGCAATTTTTGAACTACGCTTGTGGTACTGAATAAGTAATAAAACTAAGATTCCTTCTGCTCTTTCAAATAGCAATCATAGGACCTCTAATAAACACCCACAACCTTCCTCTGGCTTTTCAATGTGCTACCACTGAACAGCATTAGCAGCCTGCTCACTTCCCTAGGCTTCTGTCAAATGTAGTCATTTATTGCAGAGGAACCTTTGTCTACCCAAGGCACCGCTATGAATATCATCTCCGAAATGTGGTGCCGAACTTTCAGGCACTGCAAAGAGAGCATCGAGAACATCAGAGTGTCTGCTGAATGCTTGCCTAATTAATGAGTTAGAATCTACTGTATCCTAAGTAGTGCTAGCTTATTAGGAGTCATGAGGGGACCAGGAGGGCACAGAGGACATTTAGTTTACACTTTAAAAAGGTCAGGTCACAAATCAATTTCTCTGGATTAATTTTAGCCTATTAAATAAATCCTCTTCACAATTTCAATTTGTTTAATTTGGAGTATATTAAGAATTCGAGCAGCAGAATTAAATGCATCGAATAAACCACCAAAATATAATTTTCATGATTTGCTGATTCGAAGAAGGAAAAGGAACTAAGGGTTGTGGTAAACAGAACATGATGTATCTCGAGAGTATGGCCAGAAACGGAGAGATGCTGTTGAGATACTCCTGTAAAGTTCCATTATCTACAGTATGCAAGAATGAAATTTTTCTACCGTAAAATATGCAGTCTGTTAGGCAACACTGCAGCAAAAACAGCTCCTAAAAATATGCTATGTAATTTAATTCCAAATGAAGAACTTAGTTAAAAAAAAAACAAAAAACAAAACCAAAACACAACAAATCAAAACACCCTTTGATTTGAATTACACAGCAGGTTTTTTTATGTTCCATGCCCTGAAGTTACCCTCCTCCTCATTCCATTTGGCCAATCACAAGAAGTACGCTGTATTTTTAAGGGAACACAGCTGCTAAGACAGTTTCAAGAACATCTCTGGCAGAGTCACCAAAGAACGCTGAAAACGATCTTGAACGCATACCCGTTCCCCAAAGGTTTACCATTACCATAAAGATGTTGTTTTCTTTGAACAACTGATGGAAATGCTGAATGGGTCCACAATTTTTTGTTGCAGTAGCATGGAAGGACACTCATGACCGGTTCTGCAGTGTAGGTTGTATGTTCCTGATCTGCCTGCTTTGAAAGTGCTGAGACTTAAGGTCTTGTAGCATTCATTTTGGCAAGAAAATAGTATTCCAACTTGCATTTGTGAAAAGACTGCTAGAAGGGAATTCATTAAATATTCTACTGGAGAAAATAATCCTGTAGTCTTCTGGATGTATTAAAAAAAAAGATCAGTTGTCAGGATATGTGAGTATTTTTTTGCTATTTTATAAATGTTGTCAGAAACGGATCATAGAAGAGTATTATCCTTGCTAGGCTCTAAAGAGCTACAAGGAAAAGGTTTCTTAACAATCCTGCTCTAAGAAAATAAAAATGGACTAATAGAATGCAAAAATACATCCATTATAGAGAAAGTATTTTGGTATCGAGTCAGGACCACCTGAATATTCTTCATGAACAGACCATGTTCATCCAACCATCAATGAAATGAAGATTTCAACTCCTGCACAACTCTTTCACCTCGACTCTGTGCAAATGGAGTTGCAGTGAATGTTGTACCTAGGTGAAAGGTGGACACCAAAGAAGAGGCCTCACTAAGTGACTAACTCACACAAAAGCTATCTCCTGATAGCTGACAGGAGAGTATGTTACCGCTAATAGTTTCTATATTTTAGTGTTTCAGAAATCATCACTTGGTGTGAAAAAAAGTTTGATGAAAGAATCGCTAAGCAATGCAACAAAAGATGCCTTAGTCCAAAACAGGGTATTTGTGGGGCCCCCACTCATGCTCTTCCTAAAGAAAACAGAAGGCACAACCGAGAGAGTTTGCATCTATTAATGCCCTGATTTTACTACATTCCTCACCAATTTTAAACCAGAAGAGAGAAGAATGTATCATACTATGGTATTACTCATTTTAAAAGCATACAGTTAATGTTTTCTTTGTTACGGGTGTTGGATGAAAACTTTCTTTTTTTAAAATGCTTACTTAGGATGGTTTGTGTGAAAATTCTTGGGTTGGAGTGAGAATTCCAGCTCAACTGTTACTGCTGCAGTACAACAAATGTAAATAGTTAGGAATATTCACCAGTGAATGATTTCTTACATTTAGTTCAGTCCATTGTTGGAGTACTGTTAGAGGGACAAAAAATCCCTTTATAATTAATCCATTGAAATTTTACAGAAGTACACTGTAGGTATTCCCGTTGAGAAGGAAACGGTGTCCCTGTGACACAGATCTTGTGCCTTGCTGCATTCCTACGCAGACGTACAAGGTACAAAGCGACACTAATTGTCATCCAGTTCCCTTAAAACCAGAAGCCTGTGGTACATCAAAAGGTCTGAAAAGTAGGGATTAGTAGGTAGATCAAAAAGACTAGACATCAACAACTTAAAGGGTGCAGTTACTACAGAGCAAGAAACGGTTCTGTAAGTGCACCAGACGGAATTTTCAGGGCAAGTGAAGAAGGCAGCACGTACGTGCTAGAGAACAGCTTGGCAATAAAAAAGAAACATTCAGTAGCCCAGGCCACCAAGTAGAACTGAGCAGACACAGTAAACCATGAGCAGAATCACGCCAACAACAGCGGCATTCTATCAATCTTGACACAATCCCTCTGGAGCAGAAGTTTGTGTATTGTCCTCTGTGACAAAATGTCCGTTATAATGGCCCTCCAGTGAAAGGATTTGGTCTGTGACAGATCCCAAAGAACTGTATGTACTTAGTGGTGCAAAGCCTGTTTAAATATTGTGACAGGTTTCTGACAGCTCGGGAGAGCTGGAGACTAGAGGAAGATAGAACCACTGACATTAACCATTTCTATAGCCTGGTTATTTCCACAGCAAGAACAGACCACACAGTACTGTGGAGATTTTTGTGATACAGCTTCTCAAGAAGGAGTTTGCAAAATGTCACCATTGGCATAGTGCTGACAGTTAGAGCCATCTGACTGGATACTGAAAACAGGAGCAGCCCCAGGGTGTTCTGGACTGACCCATTCCAAGCAGAATTCGGTAAGAGACGGCAGCAAGTCTCACTTCAGTTGCTTTTAACTATCTGGACTTTCCATCTCTTCATCCCTTTTTCTTATTGAAGGCAACCGCTAAATTACTTTCCGTGGTCCATTTTTACCTTGTCCAACAGCATTCAACTTGTCCTCACTAAATATGTGAGCCAAATACCACACCTTGTATGAGGGGCATCGAGGCTGACAACTCTCTGTTAGCTCATTCATTATCTGTTCAATATTCTTAACACACAGGCCAAAAAAAGTCAAAGGTTTTTACCCTATACTTAAATTTCTGTAAGTTTAAGACCTTCTAAGAGGCACGGTAAAAACTAATTTATAAGCTTACACATATTTAAAGCCACAACTTTCTCTTTAAAAAAAAAAAGTCTTTGTTATCTTAATACTGCAGCATGTTCCAGTGGTTTGTAATAGCTTTCCAATATGTTTATCAGTCAATTCCTACTTGTTATCATCACTGAGGATCGGTGATATGCACTGAATACATTTGATTCCACTTCTCAGCACAGATCTTCTGTCATGAGCAGCAAACCAGCTCCTTCTAGATGGAGTGTTTCTTTTAACTTCTTCAGTGTCATTGTCAGAGAGACAATCATCATTGTCTGAGAGAAAGAAGCATATGAGAACGACCGTGAAGAAAATGGAATTGGCAGCTTCCTTTCAATGAAAAACTTACCAGTACTGTTCGGCCTTGGGAAATAAAGAAATGGCCAGATACGACAATGGTAAGGACGAGATGGCCTGATTCTTCATTTGATTCAAAAACCTTTAAAAAGATAAGACAAAACAAAAATCAAGCGCTGTAAGCACAGAATATACATTTCCCATTTCTAGTGCAAAGCAAAAGATTTCAAAGGTCTACACTAGGAGTCAGGTGTACTCCGTAATACAACTTGCCCTCCAATCCCTCAGACAGAGGGCACGTTTAATCATTTTTAACTAATTATATTAGTTAATAGAAATAT
>JAAGNO010013008.1:54422-77624 GCA_033439905.1 Ceryle rudis | reverse complement strand
GCCCTCTCTGCTCCTCCCTGCAGGTGCAGCCTTTCACTTTCTGCACCCCCCAGCGTGGTGCACAAGATCCAGCAGTGGCCTTGGTCTGCACACCAGTCCTTGGTAGTAACGCTCACCATGGGGTGTTGTCACTGCCAGGAGCAGACACTGCCTGTGGAAACAGGCTGCTGACTTCAGACAGTGCAGTTTTAAGAACTGAACTGAAAAGTAAAATTACTGAACATAATTAATTCTGTTCTCACTCAAACAAGAACAGATGTGTACATTATAAATCTTAAAATTCATAATAGGGAAAAGCTGAGAATAAAATGAAAAGCAACTTTTTTGTATTTTATTTGGCTTCTAGAGCCTCCAGTCAACTCGTAGATCCTCTGCGCATTGATTTGTACCTATTACTGTGATAAAAGTGGTTTCAAATACTCCCTGCATCCATCCTGCAGTGAAATTTGAGCTACAATGCAGAGATGCTTTCTAGAAAGCACTGTGACAGGGATTTCAGTGAGGACAGGTTTCTCCTGGCCAAATGTCTCTTCCTGGGCATATTTTAAGTATTTTAAAGTACATTCTTCTGGAAGATGGTTTTCTCTACGTAAAAACTTAATTGTGATGTATATAATCAGAGATAGGAAAAGTCACAAAGCATTTTAAAGCAAAACTTTTCAAGTTGCTGCACTTATTTTACTCGGGCTGGCAGAGCTGCCTGTTCAATGGAATTTAAATTTTTGAGGTTCAGTTCAAGACGTTGTGAAGCTTTTAAAATGCTGATTTTTTAAATATTCAGAATAAACCCGGGTGTAGTGGAGTTTATCTTGTCTCAAACAATGTTGGGAACTAGAAGCGTTGAGAGCTGAGGATCTCGAACTGTGAGCAGCTCTGCCTGTAGGTAGGCAGGAAGAGGTGGTGGAACAGCGGCTGTAGCTGTTAGCAGTCACGTGACCGTATAGGTGGCAGTTGTCAACTGTGTGTCAGTTACTGTAGCTCCATTCTCATGCACAGCCAGCCACAAAGCAACAGCTACTGAGTTTAGCTCTTTTTCACTGTGCTGTTTATTAAGAGACAAGGCAGTTTGCTGCATTCAAGAAATATTTTTGTTCGAATGCCCCTTGCAGGTGAAGATTATTTCATAGCTCCTTTCATCTCTTTCCCACAGAGCAGGGTTATTTTCTGTTGCGTATTTATTGATATTTTTTAATTTCTGAGGGTACAGTGTATTCCAGCTGAGTTGAGTAACTGAGGGAGATATATTTTTCTTGCATTCAATTTAAATACATTCTTTAGTCACGGTTATGTTTCCATTCCTTTGTATTTCTCATTTACGTGTGCCCTGTCAGTATTATTTATAAGAACGACAGTATTATTTGACCCAAAATAATTTTTTAAAAGTGGGATGTACTTACCTGAATATTCTTTGTCTTAAGACAGTTCCTCTATTTTGTTTAATTTATATATTAACAAGTTGGTGGTTTTCTTTACAAATAATCAAAACAAGTATGTGACATTGACTGAAAACTTAAAGTTTTGTTATTTCTTAAAAAGTGGATTGGTTTCAAGAAAGCTTGCTTTCAAGAGACCCAATTCCTGATCAATGCAAAGCTGGTGATACACTGCCCTCTTACATGTCCCCCCCTCTGCAAATACATAAAATTGTTGGTTTCTGATAAGCCCTCTAGCTGCTTATTTTCCTTTATCTACTAATCCCTTGCATTCACTGTGGTTGTATTTTTTTTTTTTGTACCATTTTCTTCTTCACTCCTGCGTAGTGCACTGAGGACATGTTAGTCTGATCACTTCTAAATTCATTCTAGTAACTCTTTTAATACATTGGGTATGAGCTGATAAAAAAGAAGCAATCTATTAAAAAAATGTCTTGAAACTTTAAGCCATTTGTTGGGTAACCATTTCTTAATTTATTCAGTACATTATTTTGTCCTTTTTATGTATGTGAGGTCAGAATCTTTTGCCTAACATTAGCAAGCAGACCTGGAGCCTCTCCTGTTGCCTAAATGGAGATACCAAAGTCCATACGTAAGATGATGTATGATTTATTTATATTGTGTTTAACACATGGAAAAAAACCCTGTCTTTAGAGGGCAGTGGCTGTAGTTAGTGGTGTTTTTGGCCATAAATACTGTCTTTAGAGGAAAAGATGGTTAACCTTCTTGTGGGATTTTTTTTTTCCTTACGCTTGCTCCAGTAAATGATCTGAAATACAAACCCATTTTTAAATTCTTTTTTTTTTTTTTTTTTGCATCTGTATTTTTCTTTTTTTCATTCTGTCTTGGTGGTCTGCATTGAAATGTTTTCTATCCTAAAGAAACTAGAAGAATCATGACTTTGCTTCTTCTGT
Source organism: Ceryle rudis (assembly GCA_033439905.1). Taxonomy (NCBI): domain Eukaryota; kingdom Metazoa; phylum Chordata; class Aves; order Coraciiformes; family Cerylidae; genus Ceryle; species Ceryle rudis. The sequence continues at coordinate 75,277 of JAAGNO010013008.1, read as the reverse complement.
ATCATCAAAATAGAACTTGCCCTCAATTTTTATATATAGACATTTGTATATAGACATTTAAAAGATTCCAGCACAGTTGTTTTAGATGTGGTTAAATGTTTTTTCAACGTTTGTTTGCCAACTTCAAATTTATTTTTAGGTATTCAGATGTAATACATTTTCAGCCTAAGTGTGTTTTATTTCATAACTTCTCTAGGCGAATATGGGCACAGGGAGAAAAAGTAAGTAGTTATATATGTCATAGAGGCAAAAAAATAATAGTTTCCTTAAATCTATAGTCTGTTTTAGACTGGATTTAGGAAGGTGCCAGGGTACTTTCAACTCTTATTTAATAGTGAGAGCTGAATACTCTGCATCAAAAATAAATTATTTTGTACATTTCCTCAGAAACTACACAGAACCACCCAGTAAGAGATTCTTGCAAATAAAACTTTGTTTATATTTTGTAATCTATGTGTGCTGATTAAAGATTGTGCTTTAAAAGCTAATGCACATGTTTTCTATTGTAATGGTATTGTTCTTTAGAGGCCTCATGAATACTTCAGTAATTTTTCCTTTTTCTCTATTGGAAAGATCACTGTCATGAAAGTTTCAGTTTCCAGCAGTAATCTGGGTGAAGAGTGCAAAAAAAAAAAAAAAAATTGCTACCATTTACGTTCTGTAAGTCAGTTTTCACATCTTTCCTGGGCAAGTTTTAAGGAAAAGAATAAGTAAATATAAGTGCTTAATGCTTTTTGCAAGATAGACAAAAGCATGGGGCTTTTGAACAGCAAGTGATTCCTTTGAACGTGCCACAACTTGCTGTGTGCACCTGGGCCAATGACTTGCATACACTCCAAGCAAGAAAATCACTTGATAAATGTTTGATACCACCTAGTAGGACTGAGACTTTATTATCACAGAATCGCAGAACTACTGAAGCTGGAATAGACCTGCAGGATCATCAAGTCCAGCCTATGACCCAACACCATGGCATCAGCTAGACCATGTCACTAAGCGTCACATCCAAGCTTTCCTCAAACACCTCCAGGGATGGCAACTCCACCACCTCGCTGGGCAGTCCATTCCAGTGTCCAATCACCCTTTCCTTGAGGAAGTGCTTCCTGATATCCAACCTAAACCTCCCCTGGCACAGCTTCAGGCCATGCTCTCTCATCTTGTCACTAGTTGCCTGGGAGGAGACCCTGGCCCCCACCTGACTACAGCTTCCTTTCAGGAAGTTTATGTTTCAGCTCCCCCATTTGTAAATGGATGATGTGTGCCTGGATTATTGGGATGCTGAGAACACAATCTGGACAGGGATGAGTACTGTTTGCTACTGTTTGCCTGTCCCTTTTTACATAGCTTCCCTCCGTCACTATGCTTTTTTTATGCTGCATTACGTGTATTTGTAAGTGCAGAGAATGATTAATGCTTACATTTCTCCAGTGTTTTGCGTATTACATGATATGAACTATCCCCTAAATGAAGTTTAGATTAAATATACTGAACATATTTAAATTGTGTTTGAATGAAAATGCAATAGTATTTTTATTTTATGCTTTATAGGAAGAAAAGGCTTCTCTCCTGCATCGTACTCAGGAAGAAAGGAGAAAACGAGAGGTAAGGTAGACTGTAAGCGTCTGTGCGCGCACTGGATTTTTCTTTGATGTAGTAACCTTTACAGTCCAATCTACTTCTGCTGTAGTTGTACTTAGCTCAGGATCGTTTTGTTTCAGTTTGCAAGTTCTCTATAGTCTTCTAGTATACTAGAATTGACAAACTGCTTTTAAGATGCTTCCCAGAAGTGATGTTCATCTCAAAAGAAGGTTGTGAGGCATGGCACTGTCTGCAAAGGGAATTTTTCCTTCTGTTTTGGTGCTCATTTGATCTAGTAGTTGTTGACAAAAGATAGGTATTTAGCTAGTACATTGCATTTTTTGCCTTGCCTATAATCTGTTGCTATGGATTGGTCTCAGCAAACTGTCTTCTGCTTGTGGTTCTTCTCTGGTTTCTTGGATGACCTTCAGTAATTCCCTTGCTCAGTGTGTGCCTCAGTTCTGTGAAGGTAAAATCACAACAATGATACTTGAATTCATCCCGAAGTGCTTTGGAATCACCTGATAGTTGAGCAATGAGAGGTTGATGTGTGAAGCTTTAGGAAACAATACTGGTTTGTGATGAAAGCTTTCTGCAATGGATAATTCAGTCTGGAATAATGCAGATGAGAAACAGGCATTGAAAGGAAGACCCATGAATTTTAAAAACATGATTATATGTGTCACGACAAAACCAAAATTTAGTGGTATGGAATTAGAAAGTCGACATGTAAACTTTGTTTGTTTTTTTTTTCCCTGTGATAGGAGTTGAAAAATGTGGTCTTAAATATGATTTTAGAAGTCTTACTGTTTAGGTTTCATACCAATCAAGAAAACTTTTTGGCCCTTAAAGATATTTTTGACCCCTGGTAGACTAAATGCAAGTTCTGCAGTGGCTTCTCTGCTTTTGAGGACAGTTACTGCCTTGGACCAAGTTTAAGTATGAAGTTCCTAGGATTTCACCAATTACTTTAGAATGCTATGGTATGAATCCAGTTTATGATCATTGAGTCCCTACTACCATATGTACAAATAATTTTTTTATGCTGCTTCAACTTATTTTAATATATGGAAAAAAAACTATGCAGTTGCTTAATTCTGTTTACTTGCAAAGCTGATGCAGAGTTACATACTGATGTCTGGGTATGTACGCACAGACACAATGATTTTTTTGTGGTGTATATCAGATTCTCACAAAAAGAATGACTCCTCTGAGAATAAAATCAGTTACGGCTTTTAAAAAAATGCCTGTAGCAGAATCTTAGCAGTGACCTCAGACTTAAAACCTTTGCAATTACAGGTCGGTAATTGACAATTATGTATTCTATGATAAAACCCGTGTCCAGAGAAAAGGAGAACATATCTACTTCTTAGTCGAGCATTACATTATGATTATGAAGAGACCGTGTCTCTCTGTAATTGAAACACCCTCCTGCTTGCCCCCATACTTTGCACTTTTACTGTTAGATACTTTGGAAAGAAAAATATCCTTTGACCTGTCAAAATTCTGATTTTTGGTCTATACCTTAGAGGTAATTAGATTCTTTCAGGTATATGCCTATTCAGAGAAATTGCTTTAGGACCCAGGGTTTCCAAGAAAAATAAAATAGGCATTGGATAGCAATTTCACTTGGTGTTTCTCTGGTCACTTCAGGTAAGTTCTTGAGTTGGATGTGTCTTTGGGACAATAAGTTAGAAATCGGGTTTTTGCTAGTTGAAACTTTGTGAACTTTCTCAAGTGTATTTTAATGAAATTTATAAAAAAAAAAAAATTCGTCTTTTGTTTTGCTTGGTAGCCCTCAGAATTATGAGCTCATTATAGTTCAACGATTGATTAGGTTAAAATTTCTCAAAGCAGGATTCTCTGGCTTTTACTCTTGATCTTTGTACTTTGCTTTCCTCAACCTTTGTACCTCTAGGTTCATGAGCAACTATTTTACTTGCTTTCCTCTTTCATGCCCTAGGAAACTGTGGGGACATTATTAGTAACCTAATTACAGTAGCCACTTCCCTTAGATATTTGAGATGCAGTATGCTGAGGGTGTTGTCAGGGGACTCACTGAGTTTCCACAGTACTTTAAGCAAGCTGGCTTTCAGTTCCTCAGAAAGTGAGCCATTGTAATGGGATGATTTTCTAGCTACTGAGGAAGACATCATAAAATATCTCACTTTATATGTCTGATTTGAAAGAGAGAAGAAGAATTTTTATTAATTTCCATATTGTGCTTAAAGCATATTGAGTCTTTGTTTCCTTTTGACAGCGGTATTGTCTCCAAATAACTGTTTGTTGGTTTGTTCCCCCCTGATCTAGACTGCACCAGCCTCATAATACTGATACATTATTTGAATGGAAACAAATAAGTGGGTTATTTGTTTCCATTCCATTGTTATTATTCAATGTTACTGTCTATGCAGAAAGAGGAGTGGTGTCATTGAATTTGATGTATTCTTCAACATTTCAGTATTAATACTTTGTCTAATAAAATACAAATGTGTTTATTTTGATTTCTGTAGTACTACATAATTACTATTAAAAATTCTTTTGCAATATCTTAATGATAAATTTACACTTAAAAAACTTACTCCCTGATTTATTTGGTGCAAACCTTCAGACACTGTATTTTACTAATGATTAGTGCTTAATTATCAATAAAAAAGAATTCCTTATGAATACAAATATATTTGATAAAGTGGTAGAAATTTGAGTCAGTTACACGGTGCTGATTTACATTTTTCTTACTTTGTTTTACAGGAAGAAAGGCGGAGGCTGAAAAATGCAATAATAATCCAGTCATTTGTAAGAGGATACAGAGACAGAAAACATCAAGTAAGTACTTACTTATTTAGAAAGATGTAAAATGATTTTGCTAAAAAGGAGACTTTCTAGTAAAATTAATTCCATTGAAAAATGTTCACCTTTTTAAGTATTTTGTGTGCTCACATAGTGGAGGTTCTTCTTCCTTCTTGATACTTTCATTTGAACCTCTGTGTTTTAGTAGATGGACATTTATTCCACAGAGCATGCCTGTGACAGTGGACTTCAGTGTGATTATGCAATATGGTTTTGATCAGACAAAGCAAATGAAACCAGTTCAGGTATTAGCAGCTTTCACACACTAATGGAGCAGGGTTTTTTTTTGTTTGTTTGTTTTTCCCAATATGGATAAGGTGGTAGTTTGAGTCAAAAAGATATTCTTTCTAAGCTGCTTGTTGGGTAGATTATTCTAAGAAAAAGTTGTATCTCTTAAATTCACTAATTTTTATTGAGTAAGTGGATGAAAATATTTGAAATGTTTGAATATTTGAAAATGTTTGCTTTACTTCACCAGCACAAAAACTTGTTGCAATGTGTACTTTCTGGATTACAGAAAGCAATTACAGCTTTAACTACAATACTGTGGGTATGTTTTGATCTCTTAACAAATACGCGTCGCATCCATTCTACTACTGTGCAACAACTTTGGACGTGAAGTCAAAATGAAGTTTTAAAAATTCTGCATCTCTATTTTAAAGCAGAACCATTATTGATACATTCATGCATATCTTATTTTTAAGTACTCTATCCAAAGAAGCGAATTTGATCGCTGTGCTGATTCGGCCCAATCTGGAGGAACCTTTTCCACGGCTAATGGAGCTAATTTGACTCTCTTAGTTCGTCAGTTACTCTTTTTCTATAGACAGAATGAGGATTCTAAGCGTTTGGTGAGTACTGTAACATACTTTGATCTGTAGTACTTTTATTTCATGCACATTGGAAGTACTCTTTTACTCCCATTTTTTATTTAGACAGAATAACTTAAAAGTCTGTGAAGTGAAGCCTTGAAACTCCTGTGTGTATTATTCACAGTAATAATGACATTAGAATTAAATTTTAAACAATATTTTCTACTTAGCCCTCTGGTCATTCCTAAGATACTTGGGTTGTTTTTCTTTTTTCCATCACCGGTCAATAATGCCGGCATATCAATTGCAAAGTCACTACAAGCTTCCCAAATGTATGAGTAATTATGATTCATAGCAGGTATTAACAATGGACATTAAAGAATTAGTTATTTAAAACCAAAAAATTAACAGATAAATCTGTTGCAAGAGTCAAGTAATTTGTAATTCGTTCAGCTTTGAAAGTTTAGTACTGCAAGATGTGTAGTTTTTGTCATGTAACAATTTTTTCTCCGCTGAACATTCATTGTTTTACTCTGTGTTTTCTAAGTTCTCCAAAGATATTCAAAATAGAACTGAAATATTGCTTGTCTGTGTTGTAATAAATAATATAACCTGTTGTTATAAACAGTAAACTTGAACATATCTCTTCCTAGGTATGGATGTGTCAGAATTTAATTAAACAGAGTTCTCAGTTTGTTAAGCAATTGGATGGTCCAGACAGACTTACTTGCTTATTCCAAATAAAAAGACTGTTGGGGCTGTGTTGCAGGTAAATCCTGTTTTCTATGTGCTATTGTCTAAAAAGTGTTCAGAAACTATGTTGGGCACTTGGTTGTTTCCTGTCTATGTGTAGGCCATGGTATAGCATGCCTGTTCTACGTATCAACAGTGGAATGTTCTCAAGCTTTAGTGACTTCTGAGTTCAGCGTGTGCTTAAGGGGTGCTCTGTCTAGGGATAGGTGTAAGTATGCTCTTAACTGTTTGTATATAGCAATATTACTATTTGTGGAAACCAGAAGGTTTTCTTAAAAACTGACAGTGGTTAGAAAGTGTTAGCTGAGGTAGACTAATGTTCCAAGGATATGCTTTGGCTATATTTTGGTTTTAAACAAATATTTTTTAAGATATTTTTCCTCACACTTTATTTTGAATTTAAGGCATATTATGCAGTTACATTGCTGGCTTCGGCAGTACATTTATTATTTCTTATGAGAGCATCCTGGGAGCATCACAGGAAGGTAAATCTACCAAGGCAATGAATATCTGGCAGCTAAAGCCTAGTTCTAGAAAACAATGTATTTGCTTTTATCAATAATAGGAACTTTTATAGTCTCCAGAGATTAAAAATACTTTTTTTTATCCCTTGTAATATCAAGGCTTCTTTAGAAATACGATTCACTCAAGTCACTGAGCCTTGTGTTCTTACAGTCGTGTATATTGTGTAAATAATAAGCAGTGACACTAGATACTGAAGAAGACTTGCGTACAGTGGAACACAGCAATAGTGTCACTGGATTGAATTGTACATTTTCACTACAGTTGAAATTGTGGTTTTTTAAGTGCAGCTCTGTTAGTATTCCCACTCTCCCTGACTGGGAGATGTGGGAAAGCACAAGGAGTGGAAGAGCTGTCCTTGCCTGTACATCCAGGGAGTATGGAGGAAGAAGCTCTTAACTTCACTCGGCCAGCATGATGACAGGTGTCTGTACTCACTTTCAGAGCTACTTGAATTTTCTGCAGATGCCCAGGAAGCAAACAGTGGAACAGGTAGCCAAAAAAGTGTTTTACTGGGATGAGTTCAGGTTCATGAGAAGCTGTAGCTTTTGATGCTGTGGAAAAAAAGGTGACAAAGTTGACTGTTTAATATTGTAGCAAAAAATGGTATTTTGATTGTAACTAAATCTGCAAAAGAGGTCTTGTCAGAGTATCTTTTTTTTCTGTTTAGTGAAATGTCTTAGCTATGGTGTCCAAATGATTTTTGCTGATAGGTCTCATCTTTCTGAATGGCTGGGAAAGAAAGACCATTGTTAGGGCACCTATGCCTATGTATATCTCATACTAACAAATCCTTTTAATTCTAAACAGACCATTTCCATAGTTACTGGTATTTGTTTCATAAGCAACTTGCTAAAAGGATGGGAAGGGTTGTATTTTCAATATTTCAGTCTGTAATTGCAGACATATTGTTTTAGTTATACATATGACATTACCCAGTGTTCATTCCCAGTTCATATTGCTCTGGGGCTTTCATGGCTTCATTTTTAATCTGCATAGTAATAAATGTTGGAAAAACATGTTTTATTCTTTGCTTCTCTTCCAGTTTGTGCTATAGACCTCCAAACTTTCAAGTCACTTAAAGCAAGAATTTAGTAGGATTTAAAGAGATAGTGCCCTATTCAAAGAAACCCTAAAATTAGGAATTGGTATTCTAAAGGTACTAACAAAATATGTAGCTATGCTACTGATATCACTTGGAAACTAAGTAGAAATAAGTTATTTTAAGGTGGAATTGAAAGGTTTTTTTCAGTTTTGGTTTTAAATCAGAGTACATATGTCTGTGGTGGAAAAAGATAAGTACCTTGTTAAATACTTTTGATTTTGTTTCGTTTATAGGCTATTGCAAAATTGCAATGATGACAGTCTGAATGTTGCACTTCCTATGAGAATGCTTGAGGTATTTTCATCTGAGAATACATATTTGCCTGTTCTACAAGATGTCAGCTATGTGACATCATTAATTGAACAAATTTTGCACTACATGATTCAAAAAGGTGAGTAGCTAGGAACTAGAAGTTCTGGGAAATACTCAGAAACTTAGCAGAATGTGTAATACCCGAAGACCGTGTTTAATCACAGTTTTGCCTTTACCACAGACACGACGAAAAAATGCTGCATATGTACACTAGCCTATACTTCAGAGGAATATTTTGCTTGTAGTGAGATCACTGTTTGAGAAATTACTGTTTGATTTCTTGGGAAATTTTGTTTATAAATTAAATGTTCTACCAAGTTACTTACACAGAGTTTTACCACAGATTTTGAGAGTAAGTGGGTATTACGTAACAGAAGTTCCATTCTAGTAGGTGTTTGCACACATGCACATGTACATGTGCACATGCACACACACCGTGGCAGATCTGAGCTTGTATTAAAGTTAGGCATTGTGTTGCAGTACTATTCTCACTGCTGATGTTTGTTGTTGCCGTAAATTGGCATTACCTTTGCATCCTGCTAACACTGGAGACATCTTGGCAAAGAGATGGCGACCTGGCGTTTGTTTCCCTGGTACCATCATCATCAAAATGGTTTGGGAAACTGAAATCAGTTACACTTTTGCAAAAATACTGAAAGTTAATGAATTGTGTAGTTATCACCGAAATTATGTTTTGTCTCAAAAAAAAAAAGTCTTATTACGCTGGAAATGTGTGAAAAAATGAATCTGGCATCTTATCCTGAGTTTGATAAAAGCATTATGGAATAAACATCTCTGATCCAGCTTCATTGGTATAAAATGCAAAAAGAGCACTTTCCAAATTGTTAGTTAATGGTTGGAATAATTCTGTGTATGCTTCAAAGTATATTCAGTGGAATAGGCTATCTTACACTGTTACTAAGAATTTGCTTTTAACTCTACACATTGAAGTCTCTATGAGGAAAGAAACCTACTCTTGCTGTAGCACATTTACTTTACTTGCCTAGGCTTATCTACAATTATGGAAGAATTTGTGGTTCATCTCATTTTTTTACTATATAATAAATATATTCTGAAATACTTATGTTTGTTCTTTTAGTATAATGTTCAGTCCTCATAACTGATATATGAAAGTTTACCAAGGTCAGACATTTTAGTAAAAAAAAAAAAATCAGCTTTCTGATCACTTATAATGAAAACAAAAAGAAGCTGTTGTATGCAACTACAAATGTTCTGTCTCTTCATCATTATGATGGCTAAATTGTAAAGACAATGCAATCAGCTTCTATTAGTATATTTTTTTGCATATAATTTGTCTTTGATGTGCATGTTGTCAGCGTTGTTACGTTATTCCTTTATGCCAACTTCTACTTCTTGCATCACATACCAAGTTAGATACTCACCAGCAAAGGGTTGGGCTGGACCTCTCAGTGATGTGACACCATTTATGCATTTACAGTGGTTCCTTTGTTGTGGAACTTCAGTCTTAGTTTAGGAGTTCCTTGAGCAAGAGAAAGTTGGTTTAAGAAGATTGAAATCATGTGATTCCATTTGTGCTTCAGTGAGACAAAACCAGATGACCCACTACACATCTTTATGACTTGGGTGATGAATTCATTTTACAGCAGTCTGAGAGATCCTGGTTTTGGAGAGAGTGACTGTATTCTTCAGCCAGCTAGGGCAAGGTGTTCAGAGAATTGAGATATTCTGCCAGCAGAACTCTTACCTGTATGATGCAGTTCTCTTTTGGAGTAGAGGGGAAAAATAATTGTTTCTGAAAGGGTGGAAGAACAGCTGTCAAAAACATGAATTAGTGTCACTCAGAGGAGAAGAGAATGTATTTTTCATAGGTCATTGTTGAAAAAAAAAATCAAATTATTCACTTCATCAGCAGGACTCATCAGTCTTTGAAGATCAAACCGATTCTGAATCAGTTATCTATCTATGATTTTATAAACTGATGTTTCCAAAGAGGTTGCTGGTACGTCCTGTTAGTTACGTGAATGTGACTTGGACTACTGTAAAATGTCTTCAGTAAAGCTTCATTCATTTAATTGTAAAGTATTTTTCAAGTTAATGTTAAGTATATAAATTGTTTTATAAGGAGAAGAACTAAAATAGTACTGTGTTTAAAAAGTCATACTTCTTATTTGCAGGCTACTACAAGTCGCTTTATTTGTTAATTAACAGTAAGCTTCCCTCGAGTATTGAGTATTCTGATGTTTCTCGAGTCCCTATTGCGAAAATACTTCTGGAGAATGTTCTGAAGCCATTGCACTTTACATATAGCTCCTGTCCAGAAGGTGCAAGGTAACTAAAGTTAATATTAGATATTTGTTGTTGTCAGAGGTGCACAGTTTGTTGTTGTTGTCTAGCTGTTCTTTCAGTGCAGTTTGTTATTTGCATTAGTAGTACCTCAGTGAAACATTGTAGTTTCAGGTGTGTTTAAGAAAAAGTCAGTAAATTGCTGAAGAGTACAGCAGAGCACGGAGAACAGCGTGTATCACAACACATAGGAACACAGGTGTGGAAAAACTTAGATGAGCAGAGATGCAGGTAGGGGCAGGTGAAAAGAATTTTAGAGTTAATTTTTAGAGTTTCCTGACAGGAGCTGAGGTTTATGGAGAGAAATAACTAAGTCATAGCTTACAGGCAAGAAGAGTCAGGTATGTAGAAAGATGGAAGAAAATTTAATTTCAGAATAGTTTTCTGTGAGTTCACAAAAAGTTTCAAGGATATAATCATATGTAAGATCGTCAGGAAGAGGATGCAGTTCAAGAAGCTCATTTTTAAGAAACGTGAAAAAGTTCATTAGCACAGGATTAATGGAGAGTATCTTTGCAGTTGTCTTCATGGACGTGTTCCAACTTGCAAATTCATCTGTTATTCTGTGGATATAATTGTGGGAACTTTTGCCTATATTTTCTATAAAGACAATTTTTCTTCATTTCAGGCAGCAGATTTTTGCAGCCTTCACAGAGGAGTTTCTGGCAGCACCTTTTACAGATCAGATATTCCATTTCATCATTCCAGCGCTTGCTGATGTGCAGACCATTTTCCCTTATGAACTCTTTCTGAATGCACTATTATTAGCAGAAAGTGGATGTTCAAGAAGAAGTGATCAAGCCCCGTGGCTTTTTTACTTTGTGTTAACAGTTGGAGAAACATATTTGGGTGAGAAAGCTGAATGGTCAATTTTTATTTTTATTTTATTTTTTTTTTTAGTTTGAGTTAATAAGTATTTCTACAACATGGTCCATTGCCCAGCAAAAGAGATGGTTTGTGGATACAAGTGTTGGAGACATCTGTTTTATTAGCTGTTCTTACCCTTTTCAGTAAAAAATATGCTGAATTTGAGAAGATTTTGGCATAACGTATTTTGGTCAGGTATTTCTGGTAAAATATATTTTATAGTACCATGTGATCTGGCTAACCATCTTTTATTTCAATGTATGTGCTATAGGATCCCTTTCAGAGGAAGGTCTTCTTGTGTATTTGAGGGTACTTCAAACTTTTCTGTCTCAGCTGCCTGTGTCTACTGCTGGTACAATTTGTCAGGATGCAAACAGTGATTCTGAAGATGAGGATGAAGAGATCAGTAAAATGACAACTACAACAGTAAGCAGTACAGAATTTCTTTGAATGAATTTGTATTCTATCAGCAACAAATACAGGCAAAACCATGATCACACTAAGTCCAGTATTTTTCTAGCTACGTGTAGAAGGGAGCTTGTTTATTCTTTTAAAAACAGATGGCTGCTCACTGTAAGCAAATGGAGCTGGTTGCATTAAAAACAAAACCCATACTATAATGAGAAATGTTAAAGTACAGGTAGTGTGTATTGTACAGAGACTGTATTACTCTCGGTATTAAGTCGGTGATGGTGCTCAAGATATCACAAAACACATCAGTCTGATCTTCCAGATTAGTATTTTCAAAGTTTTTTTTCTTACGGAAATATTACAAGTTCAGCTACAGTCTGTACCCTGTACAATTAGCTCTGAATTGAAAAATATCCCCTTGAAAGCCCTCAAGGGAGGAACACCTGCTTTCTATAATGTATAGAGACTGTATTGTAAGTAGAACTTTTCAGCGTAGTTTAAACTTCCACCAATAAAATGAACCTGTGGTAACTTTAACCTCCTAAGACTCAGATCAAGGCTTTGAATAACTGGAGTTGGAGAGGTGTAAATTCAACAGTTTTTTACTGGTCTTTTAAACTCTCAATTCAAAAGACTTAGGTAGTGTGCAGTCTTTCCTTGTGGAATTTGTGAAATTCCACCATACTTAGGGGTCATTTAAAAAAAAGAAAAAAAGGTCTCAGATTATTTCGCCTCCCCACACTAAGCTGAGAATTCTGGATTTCTGTCTCTCAGGCATTCACTGAAAGCATAAGCGTGCCTGCTCTTGTAAGAGATACTGTTCCTATAATGCCTACTTACATTTTGTGTAAGGTCATGTACATTTCTGAAAGATGCAGCATTTTTAAGACCTCTGTATTGAGAGCAACCCCTCATAAAGAGCCTTACTTCTAGGGAATACATGCAACCTTTTACTTGGCCTTTTTTAGATGCAGTGTGGTACCATTACCCCCAAATCTTTGTCCAGACAGTGTGAATAAAATACTTAATTTGCCAGGCAGGCACTCACTGTATGTGATGTAAATATTGGCAGATTCTATTTGTGGCTTAGAGGTACTGGTGATGGTTAAGAGGTGACTAGGTAGAAATGAAGCATAAATTTCTGTTCACAGGTAACTTACAGTAATTTGTGTATTGGAGAGAGTTTGCTCTGAGGAGGCTTTGATGCATAATAGTATTTATTGTAATATATTTTTCATGTGTTTCTCCTGTTAATATTTTATGTATTCCATATTTTCATGCATGCCTGTCCTAAGAGAAAAAAAAATAAAAAGGGAGGTTGGTGGGTGGAAACCTCTCTTTATTAAAAATTTGCAATTAGTTAACTGGTATCCTTCAATGAGCCAGATTGCTTTGTGCTGTTTGGGGAGGCGAGACAATGAGAGCAAATAAGGACAAGAAAAAGCTGAGCTCCACTCAGCTCTATGCCAAGAGAAAGCATTGCACTTTGTACGCTTCTGGGTTTTTTGTTTGTTTGTTTGTTTGCTTGTTAAACCACCGACTGTGAATGTGAAAATACTGTTTGTAAACTGTTTACAATAGGCATCCATTTCTGCATTTCGTGTTCAGTGCTGTCAGTGGGAAAGAGATGATTATCCACGTATTTTATACCAGTAAATGATCTTGCCTTATTTTATTCATGTTGCACAACTTTCTTACATTAAAGGTAGTCTTTCCCACTGGCATAATGGAAAAGATCAATACCACAACCCAGGAGCTGCCCATGTAGGGATTTCGGTTGGCTCCAGAGTCTGATACCTTTAAGAATGCTCACTGTTGTCACTGGCATATACATATTTACTTGATTTAATTATTGTGCAAGAAAACTTCATGTTCTAGTGAAATTCTAGTGTTTGGTTTTGGTTGGTTTGTTTGTTTGTTTTGGTTTTTTTTAAAGGGGATGCTTGATCATTAAAAAGGCTTAAAGCAACTTTTTCTTTGGTATGTTTGTAGGGGGATGGGAGAATATCGGTTCAATACATAACTGAAGAGTGTTTAAAGAAATTGGATACAAAGCAACAGACAAACACTCTACTGAATATGGTTTGGAGAGATTCAGCTAGTGAAGAAGTCTTTACCTTGATGGCATCAATCTGCCACACGCTAATGGTACAACACCGAATGATGGTGCCGAAAGTCAGGCAAGTACACATAATAGTGATGGTGAACTATAGTACATCTAAAATTGGTTTTATTAGATAGACTTATTTTAAATACCCTATGGGGATTATTCTGTGTTTTCTTTTATGATCAGCTGAAATAGATAAGAATGTGAGAATTTAAATAATAATTCTAGGCAAATCAAAGAGTGGATTCTTTCTGTTTGCCCCTCCCCCCCCCCGCCCTTGTGTTTTCTCTGGAGTAAGCCCTGAGTCCAGAAGTGTGAGCTCTTGCTTTAGTGAGTTGCAGGTAAGTTAGAATTCTGTCATCACATTACCCGTTCTGTAGTCCTCGATGTTTGTGAATATCACACACAAATAGGGACTGCAAAGATTCTTGAGTTTATATGTCCCCTTGCTCAGAGGCACTGTTAAGTGTCATTCTCGCAGAAATCTGTCTATAGATTGTTTTTAAAACTTTCAGCCACAGGGATTCCAGTCTCTGTAGCTAGCTGAGCACTGAAACCAACTCGTTCTCTACCCTGTTTAATATATAGCCAAAATATCTCTTGCTGCAAATTAAAATGACTCCCAACTATTGAAAATCAGTTTTTGTTTGGGAAGGGCTTTTCACCGAGGTGGAGATAAAAGACTTGTTCATTTGTACAGCATTCTTTTACAAAGACTGCAAGCCACAAATGGCAGTAACATGGAAGAAGATTTTTGATCTTTTTATAATCGGACCAAGACCCATAAGTATTAACACTGTTCTGGTGCAAATAGTTTTGAGTAAGTATGCAGTTGCTGGTAGTAAAGTAGGTATTTAGGGAATGTTGTAAACATAATCAATTCAAACTGCATTGTAAACAGTGATACAGAAAACTAATTAGGTGCTATCTTAGCCCAGTGGTGTTTATAGCTGTTAGAGGAAGTAAGATGTCAGTGAAACCGTGATTGCTCGATTAGGGTAATTAGTTCTTTGTAGAGTAATTGCATTAGAGCAGGATGTGAGACCTGAAGATCATAGCAGCAGTTGAATTAGTATGCCCACTTTATTGTTGCAAGTAGTACATTGCCTTGGATAGTAATTACTGAGTTTAAATGCATCACTGCTTTGCTTGGGATTCGCTGGTGAACTGTGTGGAAGAGGGTGTTTAATGAGTAAAGATAGCCCACAGAACTTTAATTGTATGAGTATGGCGTCTGTTTCCTCTGAGAAGCCACACTGTGTCTTTGCAGTTACTTGTGATAACAAGCTAGTTACACACTGGATAAATTCAAGAGTTACGAAAGCTCTACTCAACATCTTACAACAGAAAGCAATTTAGGAATTTGAACTTTTGAATAGCTTCAGAATAGCACCAGTTTTAGAAACAAACAGCTGAGATTCTAAGATTTGTGTCAGTAATACCAATGGAATTACTTAAATGGTCAAAATGAAGTTAATTCGTACAGCTATTTGGTAAATTAAAGTAGACATTGAATTACTAGGTCTGACTTCCAAGTAAATTGTAAGTGTTGCATTTGCCAGGTATCATCTTGTCAGGAGGTGTCAATCTTTTGTCCTATTCTCAGTGCACTTTAGACCTAGCCTCAGTTACCAAGCAGCTATTCGAAACATTTTTGAGTGTCGTTCAAAGGACATTTGATGCTTGTTTTAAAGTTAGTAAGTATTGTGCCATTTCAAAAGACAGTTGAAACATTTTTTGTTGTTAATTTCCACTTTTTTAATTGCCTGATGACTTCTTTTATTGCCCCAATCATTTTGTCAAATTTAGTGATAGTCTTTTGAAAGAAGCTTCACTCATATTGAAACTCACTTTTAAAGGACTTAATACTCAGAGTCAAGTGTATCTGTTTAATTAAACCATGTAAAAATAGTTAAGCCAAATAATTTATTTAAAATTATTTTTAATGTACTCTAAGAGCTCAGAATGCTCTTTTATTTTTTGCTTGGAAACATACTAGGTCGAATAGTTTAAAACATAGAAAAGGTTGTTACAAAGACCGTACTTATTTAACAATTATTCCCAATTGTAATGAGAAAATAATAATAATTAAAAACAAAGGTTACAGATATGCAAAGTGGGGTCCTAAATAGAGCAATAACTGAAAATAACTTTTCAGTGACTGTAATGAAACTTAGCCGAAAGTTAACAGAGGCTTTGGAAGGGAGGAAACAAATATCTCTGGACTGTTCTAATAGTTCTGAGGCTTTTGTTCTTGAAAAAAGATGAGAAACTCATTGTAGGTGTTATGTTGCTCCATTAAAGTGGAATACTTTTTTGTGGCTTCTCAGTACATCTTTGATTTGACTGATGATGCTGTTGTGTGGTGTTAGGAATATTGGTGTTTCTTTGGTTTTGCAGCAGAGACCAAGAGAGAACAAAACAATATACCCAAAACTACAATGTAATTTTGAACAGAAGGAGCAAGCCTCTAAAGTTCCTTTTTGATTCTCTGCAGACTGGTGAGGTCCAAAAGTGGATGACTGAAAAAGCACATTGTTTTTGGATAGTCATTAGGAATTTTGATACATTCTGAGTAAGTTCTGCAGAGGTGTAATCAAGCCCAGTTAAAGAAAAAGGCCACAAGACTGGAGAGACCTTGCTCTAGCTATTGTTTAGTAAGCCGGAAGAGAGGTGTAGAATACAAACCTGATTGCCATGAAGTCATTGGGAATTGTTCTGTTTTCAGAAGGGCTCGTTTTCACTGTAAAGTACATATATATTATTGAATACAACTTAAAAAAAACACAAAACAAAGCAAAACAAGCAACCAAAAAAACCTGTGAGTCTTGGAGCATAGTTCTCATTATAAAGAGATTTGTAAGATTTTTTTTTTTTTCTCATCAAAATGATACTTTAAATAACTAGTAAATTCTGTTCCTGCAAAATATTTAGGGATGTAAATTAATTTCCATAGGTCATTACTATGGCTTATTATTAAATAGTGATGGAAACTGCTTGTACTGGGACTTCAGTGTCTGTCTGATGGGTGCCCAAGAATGGTTGCTAATTTGGGTTTAACAGTTTCATAGTGACTGTAGATCATTGCTATTCAATTAACATAACATTGCTAATATTAAGCTGAGGTTAAAAATTGTTTGGGAAACTGACATTCTGGTGTAATACAAGCAGGGTGTCAGCATACCTGTGCTGAAGATACTTAGGTTTTGCATGAGGCTAGTTTAGTAATTCTCCACTGTTATGTTTTCCTTCAAACCAGAATCATAGTATATGAAGTTTTTATTTAATTTTTTAAGCTTTGCTTTGCATTCCTGGTCCAATACAAAGAGAGTTAGAAGCATAAAAGCAGCCTAAAGAGTGGTATGATTCATTTAATGATGGCTTTGCCTGCTGTCTCCTACCTGTGACACCTTGCAGTTCTGAAGTGTCAAAATCCGCTGCCCTGGCAGCAGTGACCTTTCACAGACTGTATGAGCTCGTCTCATTCTAGTGTATTCTCTTCATTAACTTAAATGGTCTCAGAGGGAAGCTGGGCCCAATTTATGACCTAGACTGAAAATCTTGCCTTTAACTAATTAACTTGTAGTGGTGCCTCAGCTAAATTAAGCTTAATGGTTCATTTAATCTGTCCCATTGCGTAGAAGGAATGTGATGCTTTTTTTTAAACCAGAGGTGCCCAAAATTACTCTTACGGCAAGTACACATAAATCATGTGGCCTTTGTGGACAATTAGATACCTACAGAGAGAAACAAGGTTCTAAATAAATGATCATTATGTACTTACTTTTGGGAGCAGATAATTTAATTTGGTATGATTAAAATGGATACTTAACAGAAATCACAGGAGTGAATTTAACTCTGTCATAGCCTGTGAGTGAGACAGTGCATTTTTCCATTTGAAAGGAGCCTATCTTTTCTGGTACTATAAAAATACTTTTTCTCCCAAACTACAATGCTGCATCTGAATACTGAACTTTACAGAAAATCTGTTACTGAATCCATGTTGTAAAGCCATATCTTTAAAGAAATTGGTGCTATGCAGTGAGATTTTCAAGAAAATGCAGAGCCACTGGAGGGGTGAAAACCCAGCATCTAAACTTGGTTCATTTTTAGAATAGTACAAATATTGAAAATGAAGCCCCTCAGATCATGAAAAAGTACACTAAAAAAAAAAGCCAAATGTAGTAAATTTTTAGCACAAATGTATGAACTTTTGCAGCGATGACTTTCCAAGGGCATTCTTGCCCTGTGTTTCTTTTCTGTTGTTGCAGTTGTTGCTTCTACTTTGAAAGCCAGTTTCTGTACTTGGAGCGGGAGGGTAGTAGGTGATTCTGCTGTCAGTCTTTTTATAATGGATCGTATTTCCAGTGAATCTGGTGATTCTAATTTTCTGTAACACAGGGCCAAATTCACCCTTCTGTGTTCAGTTTCCGATGTATTTTCTGATAACAACATGGAAACTTCAGAGTTGATTATTTCATCTGCTTCATCTTTCATAGATATTTCATACTGACAGAATAGGCTGTATGATACCATCTTCTACCAAAGCTGCATTTTGTATTTAACCAGCTTTTCAGGGAAGGGAAATGTGAAAGTTGAATACATTCAGTGTTTCTGGAATCGGGCCATGAAATAAAGCAGTTGCTACAATTGACTGCCTGAATCACGGATATGAAATAAAAATGGCTAAACTTAGACAAAGGTTATTATTATAAGCTGTTAAGGTTTGTCCTTTTTTTTCCCCTTCATTACTGCTGAATATAGCTAGGATGAAAAAATGAATTACATTATGATAGGTTCAGTGTCCATAATGTTTGTTCGTTTCTGCTAAAACTATTACATAATTTCCAGGGATGATTGTAAAATTAACAAGTTTTTACTTGGAAATGCTATGAGACCTTAATGGCACTGTGCCAGATTACTTTTCTTTTCAAATATGAGGCTGAAAACTGAAAGTCACCAAGGAAATTTTTCATTTCAGAAATCAAGACATCTGAGCTGTCATTCAGATGTATAAACATTAAAATACAAATTCTTATTCTAAATTTGCTAGCTGTAATAAGGCCTTCCTTATGTGATAATGCATAATTTCCACCCCAATGTCAAAGTAATGGGACTTTAGAAGAAAGTAAATTCCCTTGTATCAAATTCAGGTTGAATTTTTTCAAAAATCCCACATATGTAAAGTAGAACTTAATTTTACAATAAAATTTACCTTAAACTGGTATTAGCTACAGTTGCTTCAAACTTGACTCAGAGTTGGAAAGCAGCTTCTCTGGAATATGCGAAGCTCCCAACTCTTTGTACAGGTACTGATCATGTATTTAAAATTCAAAGTTTTTGAAGTAAGAGGGGTGATGTTACAGCACAGACGTTCCGTGAACCAGAGGTTGCTTGTGTTTCATTTTCCTTTCTCCTGCGTGCCACCGTTCTATTTCCAAAACTCCCTGTGCCTATGAACTCTGTCCTTTCTGTCTAATGAAGAGTTCTGCCCTTCCTCGTGCTACAGTTTCTTGTCTGTGTGACTGGCTTTTGGTGAATGCATGTGAACCGAGTGCCTGAAGAAGGGACTACCTGTGTGGGTGCGTGAGAGGGACGCTGCTTCAGCCTGCAGGGCTTCAGCAGCCAGTCAGCAGGGACCCAGAGGCCTATGGCACTACCCAGTATTTGGTTGTGAGTGGATGTGTAGGTTTTCTTGTCGTGGTCTTGGTGGTTTGGTGGTTTGGTTTTTTAGTTTTGTTTTGTTTTAATGTCTTTAAATAAGTTGCCACTTAAACAATTTTTAAAATGTTTTGAAGTGTTTACTGATACTTTACTTTCTTCCTTAATGAAGTGTGTGCTTCCTTTCCTTTTGCCATCTGGCAAATTTTAGCTTATCTATGTGAGCCATAATACTGTTTTTTCAGGCAGCAGCTACTCTACCCTCCTTGCTCCTATTTCCCAGCCTCGTACCTCTTGAATGCATGGTCACAGGGAACTGTGATAGTATGAGGTTATTGACCTCTGGGAGGGGGTATGGACCTGAGTATCTGTTTTACTTTATTAGTAATTAAGAGATGCAGGAAAGTATCATTTAGGATAACTAGGTGAATACAGGTCTTCGACAGTTTAGTCAGCCAAATCCTGTTTGGTTTCCTAGAAGACATTTAATTGTTTCCAGTTATGTTTGTCATATATGTTGCTTCCAGCAGGAGAAAAAAATAGGCTGGGGGAAACTTTTTAATTCCAGGCAGCTTTTGATTTCTCATTTCTATGAAGAGTTTATCATGCTGTAATCATGCCTGTAATAATATGGTTAAAGTCAGTCCTCTATATAATTGATTTGTGAACATACACATTTATTTTTACAGGTGTATAAACATTTTCTGGTTACAGAGGGATTAGTGAATAGGTATGGGAAGCTGCCCTGCAGACATTCTTCCATTGATGTTGTTATCTGTCCTGCAGAATATACCAGTAAAATTGATATGTAATTTTAAATCAGTACTTGTTACTAGCATAAATTAACTTTAAGGTATTTTAATCTACCTTTGCAAAAATGACTGTTTTGTTTGTTAACATCGGAAGAACAACAGAAGTGACCTGTTAACTAGTTGATGTGATTTTCTATATTGGAATGTAAAAAAATCCCAGATATATAACTCAAGGGTATTTGTTATTTTTATTAATGGGTGTTTAATTCTGTGGAATACTGCAAACTTGGGTTAAATATTGTGTGGTTTGTCGCTGTGTTGATGAAAACTCTGTATTTTAGGAATAAGGATTTATATGCTTGTTTTTCAGCTTTTGCAGCTTTCACCAGATTTGATTAGAATAAGAACCTCCATCTTGAAAAAGTAAATTTAAGTCATTAATATTTGAGAAATGCTTGACAAAAAAGCTCTTAGAGAAGCACTGTGTTTTATGAATTCAGTATTTTGGAAGACAGAACTTATTTGAACTTCCTCTTGCAGGCTTCTTTATAGTTTAGCCTTTAATGCCAGATTCCTGAGGCATCTTTGGTATTTGATATCTTCAATGACTACGCGAATGATTACAGGGTATGTATTAAACCATTTCTGAAACTGAGTCTTTGTTAAAATAGAGCCTATCTAGTGGGAGGAGAATGAGACAACTAGTGGTATGGCAGTGCTCGTGGAAGATGATTAAAAACAAAACTGTAATGGTTACTTAGCTCCTATGATCTCATAACTGAGCAAAATCTTGGAAATTG
>JAAGNO010013008.1:32697-54376 GCA_033439905.1 Ceryle rudis | reverse complement strand
GAATAATTACAGGTAAATAAATAAAATATTTATTTTAAAATAAAGTGGATGCTTTGTGATTTTTGGAGTGCTTATTAGCATCAGTATAACAAACACCAAAGCCCCGAGTACCTTCATCCCAAGTATGCGAGCTTTATGTCGTATACTTTGACTAGTCCAGAACTTGATGGTGGCAGATGTTCCCAGGAACTGAGGCATTGGACCTACAGATTTGTCCTGTGCTGACGTGCAGATTAGTTACTCGCTTCGCTTCATGTCTCTCTGTTAAACCAGAATGTGTCTGCACCGTGTAATAGATAATGCCAAAGTTTATATATCATCACTGAGATACTATAATGACAAGAACTTGTAGAAGAGTAACCTTATTTTTCAAGAATGGGAAATAGTAGTTATGTAACTGAGAGTGCTGACCGTATTTTGCTATAGGAACTACTATTATTTTTAGTGGAGTGCTGAAGTTAATACTGTTTTTAGAGTATACTTAACCGTCTATTTAATTTTGCATTTTATATTTTAAGGTCTATGGTGCCACTCCTTCAAGTGATTTCAAGAGGCTCTCCAATGTCTTTAGAAGATTCTAGTCGAATTATCCCTCTCTTCTACCTTTTTAGTTCTTTGTTTAGTCATTCACTTATTTCTATTCATGATAATGAGTTCTTTGGTGATCCAATAGAAGGTGAGTTTTGAGCATACTAAATAGGAGTGTTTTGCAAAATGTTTATGTGCAAGGCTACAGAGTTCCCTGGGCAATGATTTGCTGACATCTGAGGGGAAGGCTCTTCTGGGCTGACTTGCTGATAGTCCCCCGAGCACTCAGCTGTCAGCTGGCTCTTTCATGGTGATTGCATTTAGAAAAAAGGGGAAAAGAAATGATGGTCTGCACCTTGGGAACCCTGGCTTTACAGGGTCTGATAAGGAAGTTCTTAATCATGATCATTTTTAATGAGTTACTGAAAAGAGTGAAGTTTTTTCTAAACTGAACATGTGGTCTAATGTAAAAATATAACATAGGAATCATAAAAGGCAATAAGAGAATATTGTAATTAAAGTCTTTGTGACTGCGAAAAATTACAAGTTCTGATAACCTTTATAAATGTATACTCATTCTCTTTCTGGGTGATGTTTGTTTTCTTTACCTGTAGATTTTGTGTGTGAATATTGACGTTTCAACGAAGTAAGCAGGGTTTTTTAAACAACAAAATGATTAAAAAGAAGTCATATAAGGAAACTCAACCTTGTGGTTTATGTAGTTGTAGGTCAAAGACAATCATCAATGATGCCTTTTACACTAGAAGAGCTTGTAATATTATCACGCTGCCTTCGAGATGCATGTTTAGGAATCATAAAGTTGGCTTACCCAGAAACAAAACCAGAGGTTCGTGAGGAATATATTGCAGCATTTAGAAGTGTTGGAGTAACAAAAAATACGGAAATGCAGCAATGTATACAGACAGAACAAAAAAGGTGGATTCAATTATTCAAGGTAAATTGTGTCAATATTCAGAACATATTTAAATAAAATTTTCAGGCTTCTGCTGAGGATATGAGATTAGATGGTGTGTGATTGGGTTTGGTTTTTTTTTTCCTTGTGTGGGTTTTTTATTTTTTTTTTTATTTTTTTTTTATTTTTTTCTTCTCACTAATTATATTTTTAACACAATTGTTACAAGGAATATATATCTGGGAAGATTGGTTTTTGGCATATATGCTAAACTTTCAGTTGCTAAATTCTGATAACTAGCAATTTGGTTTTTTCTCTGGCAAATCTTAAGTTAATTTGCTTGCTTATCCTGGTGATAGAAAAGTTACCACATAGGATATAGGTTTTACCTTGTACTTCCAGTCAGCAAAGTATGTCATTATAACTTTATGTAGGGGTGAAATTCTGAGTCAGTTGATTACTCAGGTACTTCTGTATTTGCTTTACAGGCTTTGCTAAATTGGTACCATGCTGTATTGGTTTTGCTGGTGCTCTACTAAAATTTGTTGGAACTACTTTTGGGTTTGCTGGAATACTAATGGGATGGTTAATCCAGTTTAACAAATGTAAATTTAATGTGTATTCATTCTGGGTATCTACTGGTGTATTTCTACTGGTTTTATCCATGGCATCCTATCTAAGACATGAGTTAAGCTGAAAATGTTGGCAGGAAAAAAAAACCTAATATAACTGTTGCTGAAAAAAAGAGTGCTTGACTTGTCATGAAAATTCTGCAGCAAACACATCTAGTCAGCTAAAATTGCTCATTAAAGAAGTGGGAGCAGAAGAAATGCATTTTCCAAATTGAATGGTAGATTTACAGTCTGTTTAATACTGGCGACCTCTCGCACACTAATGTTCAGTTCGAGTCATCAGCTGTCCCTTCAGGTCTTTTTATCACTGCTTTTGTCAAGCTATCTATTTAATTGAAAGAAGTTAATTGAATGAAAATGATCAACTAAGCTTGTATTAATATTGCTAATGGAACTTTCTTCTTGGCCATGTTTGGAGAAAGATGTCATGCTAGACTTTAGGAAAGGCCCATTAAGGCTTGCACTTAACCTGATGGGCTAATTAAGGAATGCTTATTCATTCTACAAGTCTAAGATAGCCTCTATCCAGCCTATTCTGTCTGATTTTACAACACATTTCACTTATGAGCATAAGCATTAATAGCAGTGAGAGTAACTGATAATGTTTTGATTGCATTGAATACAGTCCTAATGCACCACTGAATTTGTAATTTGCACGGATTGATCTAATATATGTTTGCCCAATTTAATTTAATTACTTGTCTTTAAATTGCCAAATAAACTTTCGATTTAAAGGTCACAAGTGAAAACCCCGAGATGTCTATTTTTCTATGACGGATGGCATGCTGGGGTTTTTTATGTATACAGTTTATATCATGCCATCTTCTGTTTCTTCTCTTTAGTTTGTCCTATTAAAGAAATCTTTTTGTAAGCTGCTTACAATGCAGGTGAATTTGATCAGATTTTCTCTCATTCAGAAAGCTGTAAAATCCCGAGTTACTCTGTCCTGTATTGGCAGTCAGGAATTAAACTCCTAGTGGAACTGTCTAAACTTTGTGTGCTCTTACTGTTTTTAGGAGCCAGGGTTGTCTTCCGTTAGCCACATTACAAATATAAGTCTTGGGGGTATCTCGAAGGCTGTGGTTCTGCCCCAAAAAGAGTAGCTAAGAAAAAAGCTTCCTTTGTTGAACTTTAGAAACACACAGATAAAAATTCAAAACAGCTAAAGTTTGTCTCATAAAGAAGACTTGTGCACAGCACAGAGTCCTTCCAGAGGGCAGCTACACATTAGCTTCTTGCCATTAAGAAGTCAGCAATATCTTCTTCCAAATCATTAAAACAAAGCTAAAGAAGTTAATCATAAATTTAAGTAGAAAATACTTTCATAGTGTCAAATATATGAGTGTCCTCTGCTAAAGGTTTTGCACACTGATTGCAGAGAAAAAGGCCCATTCCTTCCCCATCATCTGTGGCTTTATTTTATATTTTTTATTCTTTTATTTTAATTTCTCAGACTTTTTTAACATATTTTCCATGCCACTGGTGTCTCATGAAATACATTACTTACATAGGCACACAAATAGAGGCTTTACTTCTGCGAGGTAATAGTAAATCTGAAAACAGTGAGACTGCTGACAGTGATCTGTGCATTCGCTCACAGATTGGAGATCTTTGGCAGGATTTACATGTGAAAACATCTTTATTCAGCAGAATCCCCCTTTTTTTGTCATGGTATAATATTGAATAGTGTAGTCAATGTTAGAGATTCCATAGAGTTAGGAGTACATGAAAATTGATTTTGCAATTCACAGAATTATTTCACTATCTTGAGTTAATCCTGTAAGTTGCTAATTTTGCTGAAATTTAGTTTTGAATGTTACTCGCATATGGTGCTTTATTTAGAAAGAATTCCCCATTTTAATATTATTTATTTAAGTGGGTCTTTCAATAAAATACATGTTTATAAAACATTTTACGAAGGAGCCCTGAGTTTAGATTGCTCCTGTTCTCATTACCCATGCGTTATGTAGAAGGAACTCCAATTTCACCTAATTTGATTCAGCTTCCTTCAAGGATTCTTTAACGGCTTGTAAAGTGTTCTATTAGTATGGTCTTCACGTGTGGATGATTTTTTCAGATTTTTTTTTTTTCCCTTTAAAAAAACCTTTCTCTTATGTATAATGATAATGGGACCACAGAGCTTCAGTGACTTACCTAACCTGCATTGAATTTTATAAGGGCAAGGTGATGAAAATTCCTGTGTAATCAGACAGTTCCCTTAATAGCGTTCTTTGTTCTGGTTTTATTCAAGACCTTGCTTTAAAGACTGGATCTTAAAAGGTCTTTTGTGTAGTATCTAGACACAGAATCCTTTAGAAGGCCCATTAAACTCTTTGTTACTCTTGACACCTGCCCATTAAGATTGTCTTTTAGTGAGATTACTTCAGAAAAGTGTTGTGTATGGTTTTTTCTATTATTTTTCAAGTGCTGTAGTTGTAAGTTGCAAAACAGGTGGCTGATCATTGTAGCAGTGATATATCTTGGTAGGCTGGTAATTTAATATTCTATTGATTCCACTTTAATTATATTTTATGTAGTGTTGGGCTAAGTTGGTTCTGCTTTGGAGTGAAGGCATGCTACCAAGTGTGACAGTTGAGCTTGAGATGGAGTAGTTGTTAGCCCGATACCTCTACTGCTTTTTTTTATTATTATTTTTTTTCCCCTCTTCTCTGGATTTGGGGAAACTGCCAAGAAAAATACTAAAATTGCAAGAACACTGCAGTGCCCATGATAACCACTTTTTTCAGCCTCCCAATTTTCTTATGAAGATGTTTATAGACTAGTTATCTATTCGGTTATCGCATTTTCTGGCCGTACGATTGTAATAATGACAGAATTACCTTTCATCATTTGAATTCCTTGTGAAGAAAACTGAATTAAGCATAGCGGTTTAAGCTAACATGCTTGTGGTTGGATGAGGTCTGGGTGTTCGCATCACCACCCAGTGCTTCAGCTGATAAGCAAAAATCTGTTAAACCACTGTAAGAAGGTAATTTTCAGGTAAATGTTTATACTTTGTGTTGGAAAAGGGTGTACTAAGTTAGCACACCAAAGAGCTTTTAGCTGACAAATTTACAGAATCACAGAATGGTAGGGGTTGGAAGGGACCTCGAAAGATGATCTAGTCCAACCCGCCTGCCAGAGCAGAATCACCTAGAGTGATTGCTTAACTGATCTCTAACCCAGTCCTCTTCAGCTGAGGCATTTGTACATAATATTAAAATAATACAGTATATATGTGCATATTAAATTAAAATTACAGCCAGCTACCCCACATACATATTTTTAGGACTGTAGGTGGATTTTGTGCTTTTTATGGTTATCAACAGAAGAATATTTGGTAACCATTCTTTTCCTGGAAGTGGTCATCTTGTAGTCTGCTTTCAGGTATGTTTGGGCTAGGTCCTTCTCAGGGGTGATTTTACTTTCTGAATCTAGTATGTTGGATCCTTTAGCAGTCTTACAGTAGGGCTTAATGTTCAGTAGAAACAACTGAGCTAGTCACGCTAGGGTGTGTTTTGATAGAGACAAGAACTTGGAGGGTACAGCACGCTTCATAAATTGTTATCTACTTCTGGATGAGATGAATTTTCTTCTCTGTCCAGCTTTGGAAATACTAACAAGTTTTTCATTGACAAGGAAAGGAGCCTGTAGTGCTTTACAGTTGTAGAGCTTTACCCTTAAAAATAGCAGCATTTGGTTTTTTTCACATGGATAATCAACTCAGTGTCTGGTAAGGTGATAACATCAGCAGATACTTACGATTCCTGTGAGGCTCCATTAGCTGGAAATGCTTTAGTTTGTTAATGCAGCAACCAGAAGTAGTCAATCTTTCATGTACTTTAGAGATATGACTTCTACTGTTATGTTCTGCTGCCAGTTTAATGCTTTGCCCTTTCCTCTACTGTCTGAAGTTGATGTGAGCTTTTGTACAGCTTGGCCACTGAGAAGCACATCACTGGATCTTCTGCTGGCTAGCTAGCTTATTGACTATAGGCAAAAATACCCACTTTTTATGACTTGATCCCTAAAATTTGCCTGGTGTGGAGTGATACATGTGACCTTTTCATGAGATGGTGAGCAAAAGTTCCATTCTTCCTTAAAAAACAACGGACAGAAATTTAAGAATAGCTGTACAGCTCTCTCCTCTAAACCATGCATATATTCACACATTTGGTTCCTGAAAACCTATGTATGTAAGCAAAAAAAAAAAATCTGTGTAAATAGAAGACCATTGTATAAACTAAACTACCTAGTTAGGTATTATTTTCTTTCAAATAAGTAATTTAATGCTGGTAGTGATTTGTTTAGGCCTTCCTGAACTGGCATGCAACTTCTGAGGTGTGCAGGGTAGCCCTAGGATGAATTAGTCCTAGGTAGTCCTACTCCTTAGGTCTTGGAATGACACTTTAATAAGCCAATTTTTGATGAATTACAAGTGAACCATGATTACTTGCATTCTAAGGTATTTAAGTATCTGGTTTCATAAGTTAAAAATAAGTAACAATTTCATACATGACTGGAAGCTTTTGCTTGTGGATTATACAATTTCATTCACAGTGCTAAATGTATATTGAACATATTTGTGTCTGACACCTAGGTCATCACAAACTTAGTGAAAATGTTGAAATCTAGAGATACAAGGAGAAATTTCTGCCCACCAAATCACTGGCTGTCAGAACAAGAAAACATTAAAGCAGATAAGGTAAGAGTGATATTTTCCTTTTTCCACGTACGTGTGCCAAAGTTGCAGTGATAAAGTGTTTTGATTCCTCACAGTATCACTGATACTGCACAGATTTAGTGTGCTTTAGAGTGGTTTAAAACCTGGAGTAATGCTGCTGTTCTCTAGTGTGAAAGACTTGCATCTGTTAGGAAACATGTTAAATCACATTTCCAATCCATAAAGTAGAACTCACTCTACAGTGTGACAGTGTAAGTCATCTGCATTTATAGCAGAGGAGAACTGAAAACCTGGTAGCATTTTTTGGCATTTTATTTTCTGATTATTTTAAGTACTTCTCACAATAAATAAATAAAATAATTGCCCTGTAGCGGGGAAAACCCCCTCAAAATCCTCTTACAAAATAAAAGAAAATTCATTAACATTTTCTGTACTTACCTCACCTAGAAATTACTTTTTTTTTTTTTTTTTCTTTCTTTTTTCTCTCTCCTCCTAAGGGCTTTTTTTAAAAAAAAAAATGACATGAAGCTCAAAGAGTGTGTGTGTGTGCGCGTGTGAGTAAAAGAAAATGCTAAGATCAATGTCCAGGGACATCCTTCAAATCATTGAAAACTTGGATCTTGAGAAGCTAGTTACACCTCAGCCCGCCTTGCACTATTAGGTGTCTTAACAGTTGGGAGATTTGCACAAAAGCCAGCTCTTCTGTTTCCTTTTGGTGACTGCACATTTGCTTGCCTTGTGTTCAAGGTTGCCTGTTCGTTGTGTGGCAGTTCTTTATAATTAACAGTGCCTACACACTTTAGAGAAAGTGGTAGTAGTCTTAAACTGAGATGCTAACCTGATTCCAAAGTAAGCAGAATTTATTTGACATCTCAAAATGCAAACTCAGCTTCTCTAGTATCTTAAATTCCAGAATTTAATGTAACATTTCATGGTATTTTTAAATGATAAGTATTACATTGTTGTTAATTTTGCAGCTCAGCTTTAAGGTGCAAGTATAAGGAGGAGTGATTAGAATCACAAAATCATCTAGCTTGGAAAAGATCTAGAAATGAACATACTTGGGTGTTCAGATACATTCTTGGATGTGACAATTTTATCTACTTACTAAGTAATAGTAAATAGTAATTGTAATATGCAATTAGATAATATACAACTGTAAAATGCTGTTAAATTGTTAGGTTACGCAGCTGTACGTGCCATCGGCTAGACATGTTTGGAGAGTCAGAAGAATGGGAAGAATAGGACCATTGCAATCTACTTTGGATGGTAAGATGCCATCTATGCAGTTTTTGCTTCACTAAATCGAATTAAGTTTGCCTTATGCAAAGAAAATGTATGTTTTGTAGAGCCCATTTGAGTATTTTGTATAAAAATCTTAATGGTAGCCAAAAGCAAGCAATCTTTCATAATTTTATTTCAGGTATTTGAAAAAAAAAAAGTATATTTCTATACATGTGTATGTCTTTAGAGTACTGAATGTAGAACGGCCTTCCCCAGGTCTCTGCTGGCATTAATGAGGGGAAATGATGAGGGGGACAAATGATATGTTGAAAATAGATGTATTAATATGTATTAAAAGCAGTTGAGGAAGATAAAAAAATTAATAAAGGTGCAGAAGATGTAAAGCATTGAGGTTTTGCATTTATTGTATATTATAAAGGAACTCCTTTGTTCTATGTTAAAACTGGAACAAACAAGCTTTAGGTTCCATAATAAGCATTAATTACCAAATACTGTCTCTGATTAGATAAGGCAGAAAGTTAACTCCTGGAATTTCTCAAAATATCTAGCCTTTATGGAACTTCCAAAGAAAGATGAGACAGTTGTCTGAAATTAGCAGTCAGGGTAAATTTATGCTAGTTCAGCTGTGCTTTCTCACATAGACAGTGTGTTTCTTTCGGCTTTTCACACCTTAGTAGCTTCACTCTTCTGGAATTTTACCTTGCTGTGCTCAGGTTAAATAATCATTAAATCACTAGTACTTGTGAAGATTTAATAATTAATTAAAAATGGGGCCTTTAAGCAGTAAAGTGATTCATAGATGAGAATCAGTACTCCCTTTCAAGACGCTGTAGTTTGCTTGAGTATCTTAGTCAGCTGCAGTAGACCACCTAGAGAAGACCGTTGCCTTTGAACGCTGCCATAGAGTTGAAGAGAATTAAGGGCTTTGTCCGAGGTTGAAACCTAAGGACTTCTTATCATGATATTTTTTATTTGAGTAGCTATGATGGTATAAATTTACCTTGATTAAGTTGTTGGTCTAGTTGCCAGATAACAGCTAGTTGGTCCAGTGTAAGTACTCTTCAGAATTTTGAAACAAATATTTTTTCAGTTTAGTTTCTTTCTTTGGAAATTGCCTATTCCAAGTGAGTGATAATACGAAATCTTAAAAGCAGATGTTTTAGCAAAAAATGCCATGCTTCAGCAGGCCTGTATCTTGTGTTCCTTTTGGAATCTACACCGTAGTCCTCATTTTTTCCATTGAGCTACATGACTCTTGACAGCTACACTATCTTAATGTTCTCCACTGTTAGACCAGTTCCACATTTATTATTCCAGATTCTCCCCTAGTCTACTAGTCTCCTACCCCTCATACATAGAGCATCTTGAGCACTCTCTCTTGTCTTTGTTCCCGTAATAGCACCAGCTCCCTCTGTTTCATTAGTTGCCTTGGTCCGGGCAGTTGGTGGGTAAGTGTTGCACCTGCTGCGGCTGGTGCAGAGCAGCTACGGGCCCTCATTTGGCTTGGCTGGCTGTGGGACAAGCTGACAACACTGAACAGAGCAGATAACCGAGCTCTCCTTGCTGTTTCTTTAGTCAAGTCACTGAAGGAATTTTTCTTCTCTGTCCAGATTAAAATTTTCACAAAACTTAGTATTTTTTTTTGAATCTCCTATTTTCTGTCAAAGTTAAAATTCAGCTTGTTAGCTCAAAAGTTGTGCTGGAGGTGAGATAGTGGGGAAGGATGACTGTGTTTATATAAACATCATTTTCATATGAAATCAGGCAAAAAAAAAAAAAGTGCAGTCAACACAAATGTGTGAAAACAAGCAGGTAACAATGTGCACACGACTTGTTTAATCACTCTTGACTCCATATGGGTTAAAGCCAATTAGCATGAAAGTACCGCAGAATCACATATGGTCATGTTTATTTGTGCTTTTTCATTTACTTAAATGGCAGAACTCGTGAGTTCTAAATGCCCTCTGTATTGATGACTCCATCTCGTATTTATCTTTAAAGAAAGAAACTGTGATGGAGAAATGCAGATAAAATTGACTAATTGACTGGAATAATTGAACTGTCGAAGTCATGTAGTAGTTTACCTTTGCTGTACATGCACTTTTTATTTAAAATGCTTTTAACGGTTAGCTTAATAGACTGCATACATTGACTTTAATTAAAAATGTTTACTAAGTAAACTAAAGCTAATCACAGATAAGCGTTTTATCAGAAATTCCAAAGGCTTGCAATGTTGAAACCTGGCCCAAATGAATATACATCAAGTATAGTGATGTTTTGGGTCACATGTTAAATTGGTGCTTAAAATATCTGTATTTTAAAGTACTTTGAGGAGAAAGAGAGGGAAAAAAAAAAAAAGAACACTGATATCCACTTGCAGAAGGGCAGCAAGATGCTAGTCAGCCAAAGGAAAAACTTGAAACTGTCATCACAAACCTCCAGCCCGGGTAGTAACATGAAGCATTTCCTCCAGTTTTATAATGTGATTGATAAATAGTCTAGACTCTGGAGTCTTTGTTCAGTAAGTTGGTTAACAACGAAACAATGAAAATGAAACAACTAAGGAGTTGTGGGGTTTGTTTCCTCGGTAGACTGAAGGTGGGTGGACCTTTTAACCACAGTGTCTAGTCAGTGAGCAATACCATTTGTTTATTTATTTTTTTTTCTGCAGTTAATCAATTTACAGTCAGATGTATGCTCAGCGGTTGAGTTTCTTCTCATGGAGTTAGAGCAGGATTGTCACTTCTACTGTGCATCACCCAAAGCTGAGTTGTTTCCTAAAAACATCCTCTGTGGGTATAAGAAGGTTCAAAGGAGCTGCATGGTAGCTTGGGAGTCTCTATTGCTCTGGCTTCTTGAATTCTTTTCTAAACTTTTTTTTTTTTCTTAAGCACATTATACAATTTCTTGATGTTCTTTCAACTATTTCTACAGTCATTAGGATTTAATGTGATCACTGTGACCTTGCTGTTGGGAGAGAAACCCCATTGTAATAAATTGTAATAAATGTTATATGTTGGTTTCCTTAGATTTGGTTTAACTCTAGTTTTCATGCCTAAAATTACTTGATTGAAAGTAGATGTTGTAGTTGAAAGCACAATACCTTTAAAGTATTTTGATCATTGGGATGGGAACGTTGTGTATTCCTGTGAAGAAAATTCTGATTACTTAACAACTTCAATCGTCTTCTATCACGTATTTTTTTCTTAATTGAAAAATTGAAATGTCAGTAGTAAGTAACTTTTTTCTTCTGAATAAAATACAAAAATAAGTACTCCTGTATTTTTTTACACATTTTGTTTCCAGTGTTTTCACTACTTATATTTCAGTTTGCCTGTAGACACTAACCTTTAAAGAAAGGTAAGGCTTTGTGTGACTGTTCAGTAAATAAACTATTTTAATATATGTATTTTAATACAAAGTAAATTGAGGCACTTGATACAAGATAAACTGTTTAAAAAATGTTCTTTCCAAGATTTTTAAAATTACTATTTCTGTTTTAAGTGGGTTTGGAACCAGCTCCTCTTTCTGTGTCTGAAGAACGACAACTTGCAATTCTGACAGAGCTACCTTTTGTAGTTCCTTTTGAAGAAAGAGTAAAGGTACCTAATTTCTAATTTAATACGCAGTTGGTTTTTTAATTGTTTTTGTTTTCAGTGCATGTAAAAAGAGCTCTTAGCTAAGTAGAAGCGGGATCATTTTGCTACAAAAGGATATGACGGGCCATACTGTGTTGGGTTTTTTTTTCAGCACTCGTGGCAACTGAACATTTGAAGTTAATGACTTCTCTCTTTTTTTTTTACTAGTTATAATGCTCTTTAGAATAATTGCATTAAAATTAGAAACATGTATTCCAAGATACATGAGAGCAGTTGTATGTTTATAATAAACTGTATTCTTGATTCAGTGATTGATCTACGGGGTTGCACCCTCTTGTGGTAAGCAGAGCACTAGCTACTTGTGCATCTCTAATAATCAGATTGCAAGGTCAAGGCTGGAGGGTTTTGCGCAGTGGGTGGATTTACTCAGATGGATGTCCATTTTTGGAAAATAAAGCCTAGAGATTAAATTTCTGCATTCATAGCTGAGTATCTGAACTTCGATAGAGTATGTAGCTTAAAACTTGCAAGATTCTTGTAAAGCTGGATTTGCTTTTGAATGTTTTTTGGATTGGAAATATTCAATTGATACTTCTTTTACCAATTTCAGTTTGTATTTTTCTTTTTAAAGCTTTTTTTTTTCCTTTTATACCCATTTTTTTTTCTGAACTGCTTTTGTTTTCGGCAGTATCAATTACTAAAAAAATGCTCTCTGAATTGTCTTGGAAACATTAAGTTGCAAGACACCATCAAGGGAATGAAGAATAGTTCCATAGGGGAAGTAAATCATTATTTGTCAAAAAAGACTGACTGCTGCAGTAGCAGTGTTTTTTCCAGGCTTCTATGAAACAGTTGTTCCAACAGAACACCTTAATACCATATGGCAATATTGCAGTAGGATTACAGGGAAGCAATTGGAAGTGACCTCAGGAAGGGATCTCTGTGTCTCTAGTCACTGTGTACAGACTTCTTAAAGCTACGTTGAGATGCATATATGTTAAGCCTCTGGAATTTGGAAAACCTTGTTTGGTTTATCACAAAAACTGAAATAACAATTGGATGAGAGCTTGGAGAGAGAGATAAAGCTATGGACTGAACTTCTATAGTTCAAAGAGGAGATCCTCTCATACTGCTTTTTGGAACAAGTATCACCCTTTTTGTTTACTAGTGGAAGTCAGCATTCTTTTTGAAGTCTTCCTCTGCACCTGCAAAGCAACTTGCAATAAGTGAGGATACCTTATCATGGTCTTGTTTCTGTTTTGGTTTTGTTTGTTTTTTTTCTCTCCTCTCGTTCTTCCTTTTGACCAGTTGCCATCTATTATGCTGTAACTTGATGTGATAATACAGCTCTTTCCGTGTGTGGGCTCTTCTGTAGGTCCTTTCATTTTGTGACTTCTTCCTGAGCTTTTTACCTTGAATTGTCAGATAAAAGATACTCTTACAGGCAGTTTCTGAGCGTAGTTGCACATGGTAGGCTCTACAGCCTTCTGACCCCAGGAAGCGTAAGCCTCTGTAGCCATAAGGCATATTGGTGTGCACCTTTCAGTCTGATATTTACCTGTGGGAGATAAGGAATCTAATTTGTATCAGGTGCCTTGGTTCTTGCTTACTTAAGCCAGATTTGATCAACTTGTCTATGGTGATGTTACTTCCTATGGTGTGTACTTCAGCCAGCATCGCTTACTTTTTCATGTGTTAGTCTGAAGTCCTTGTAAGTTCTTCAGTTATGCATTAAGGTTCATATCGTCAGGACTAGCGTATGCATGAGCGTTGGATGATGTAGGAGTCCAGACTCCGTAAACTTCCAAGTGATGCTTTCCATCCAGTGTTGTGTAGCAATAGTTAATAAACTCTATCTAGCCATGCTTCAGGAAGAGAATGGCGGTGAGCATATTCTCATGCCCTGTAGATAAAAAGATGTCTGTAGCTATGTGTCTTGATGTTGTACAGCTGTAGAAAAATTGAGGTCAGAAGACACATCTGGAGGTACGCTAGCCTGCATCCTTCCTCATTCAGGAATAACTTAAGAATTAGATCAGGATGTGCAAGGACTTGTCCAGATGAGTTTTGCCTATCTCCAAAGATGGAGATTTCGCAAACTCTTCTTGTAGACTCCTCTGATACTTAATCAATCACGTAATGAATTTTTTTTTTTTTTTCTTTATGTCCATTCAGCATTTCTCTTTGCATCCTATGACCATTTGCTCTTGTCTCCCTCCTGTGTACCTTAGGGAAGAATCTGGCTTTGTCTACCCTATAATCTTCCTGGTAGGAGAGCATCTTCTCCACTAGTTACAATTGTCCATAGAAACAGTAGATTTGAGACCTTACTGTAGCTTTCTCTGCTGTTGTCAGGTTTTCTTCTTTCATGGCAAATTTGTTGTTTTAAAGAATCCCTGGAGATTCTTATCTAATAATCTTAGTTAAGAAGGCAGTCTGTGATATTGGGAGATTACATCCTTTGGAAAGTGTACTAAGCTATTTTTTTTTTGAGTATGGGAAAGATGCAAGAGAGGACATAGTAAACAGAAGTTCTCTGGATTGAGGTCGTGTTGAACATTATTGTGGATGAGGCAGCCCCCCTCCCATGCCACATCTGACATAGAAATGCAGGTAGCCACTGTTACTCCTCAGGTGAACCACAGTAAGTTCCTGTTGTGAAGACTTGCAAAGGTACAACTTGAAGTTCAGTTTCTACTTCAGCTGGTGTTGTTTTTTCAAACTTGTATGATGCTCTGATTCTTTGGTTAATAAGACAGTGCTGTCCACTGTTTTCCTTTGAATTATTTGCTCCCTGCTCCTGAGAGGAGAACTGCTACCTAATACCTTGTTACTGGGAATGTTCCTAAGCGTTACAAAAATGGATTACTAGTGTTGAGGGTAGCCTCTGTGTGTGCAAAATACTCATGTGATGTTTTCCCTTCCTATTTGAATACTTTGCACTTTTGAAATCTGAAAGTGAGGGAGGGGAAACTGGAATCACTGACACGATGTCTGTAGATGTGCCTCTTTATGTAGAAAGAACTGAGGAGGATATCTTGGCATGAAAAAGCTTTTTGCACGTCTGTCCCTTCTCCTTTTCTCTTCTGGGACATGGCTCTGTATTACGTTTCTGCAGCAGAGTGAGAGAGAAGTCAGATCACTTGAAAGTGAGTGCCCAGAAGCAACTCAAAGGAGTAACAGTAGTGAGTAACCATCTCTCATTGTATATTTAGATTTGGATCTCCACAATGACATGATTTCTCTTTTCACTCATTTTGACAGATTTTTCAAAGACTGATCTATGCTGATAAACAAGAAGTTCAAGGAGATGGGCCATTTTTGGATGGAATTAATGTCACTATCAGAAGAAATTATATTTATGAAGATGCTTATGATAAACTTTCCCCTGAAAATGGTAGGCTTACCATTATGTTATCATTAGCTTGCTTATGGCACTTAACCATTCTTGCTGTGTAGTTACATACATGCTTAGTTGAGTAGGATGTTAAAAGTACATCAGTACCTGGCACACGATGCATATGCACACATATACATACATACACTTATATAAACAGTGCTATCTAGTCCCGTACTACTGCAGCATTAGTGCTATATAGAATCAATAGAGACAAATTAGAAGGTTAGACTTTAAAAAAACCCAAAAAACCCAACAAACCGCTGTTCAGAGACCGTATAATTCTGTGAAATCAGTTCAGTTCTGGAGTAGGTCAGGCACCACGCGGGGAGCTGAAAAGAAGAAATTCCTGAAAACTGCAAGAGACATAATTTCAAGACTACAGACTGAAGTGATTAAAATTGAGCTGGGAGATTGAACAGATGACAGATGAGGTCTTAGAATTGATCAGGAGAGAGTGAAGATTGATTTGGAAGAGGCATCTGGTTTGTCTGCTGGCCCTAAGAAGAGAGCTGTTCGAAGTTGTGGTTTTTTTGTTGGTGGTGGTTTGTTGTTGGTTTTTTGGGTTTTGGGTTTTTTTTTTTAAATTCTTCTTCCCCCTGTCTGGAATTTTCAGCGTATTCCATAGCCTCCAGTGGACTCCAGTGACAATTTAATTAAATTCTAGCTGTATGAGTTATAAAATTCTTCAGTCTTCAGAGGTTGCACTAACTTCGGGACCACCTCTACCTGGTCACCTGTTTTAATATCTGAATCTGTTTTGGGACCATTTTCCACTCCTTGCTATTAAATCTGCTTGTCAGTACCCAGAGGAAGAGACAAATACCCAACTTTCTTCATAAGGCCCCAGAAAACACTAAACCAACATTTTCCATGTATAAAAGTTTTAACATTAATGCTCAATATCTCAGGAGTCCCCAGAGAAAGCATGTCTGTTTGCTTGAGACTCTCTTTTGCCAGTGTTCTATTTTCTTATCTTGAATGGTCAGTCAACCTATTGCAGCACCTGTGGCTAAAAATGGCCATCCTCTATTTCCAGCCAGCAGAGTTTTTGTGCAGGAGAGCATTTAACTTGATTGCTGAACTAATAGGGAACTTTTAGAAACGTCTGAGTGTGAAATAGGAAGTTGCTAGTAGCTGTAGAGGCATTTGCTAATGGGAGGGTGTGAATAAGACACTTGGTAGTCCAGGAGATGTTCCCTTGCTACAAGGTGCTGAAGATTCTTTCATGAATGTCAGCCGTCCACCCATACATAATGTGTGTGTTTGGAGCACAAGGAAGCAGTAGAAAGTTCTATTGTTACTGGTTTATTGCTGGTTGTTTTGCTGGGATGCAAGTGTAGTCAATGCAAGGATTTGCATTAAAGCTGTGTATTAGGTTAGATCTTCGGAAGCCTTCGGTGAATTTACCGAAAAGGTCCCCCTTCCTTGTTACGTATGTGTAATTCAAGGACTAAATATTGCTTGCTTTCTCAAGTAGCAGCCTTCTATGAAACAAGCAGCACACGTACCTTCAGAACATGTCCACACCTTGCTCACTAAAATTACGTGACATAGCAGTGAGTCCAAAGTATCAAAAATACTAAGTTCAATTTCAGATAATATTTAATGGTGTAGCTGAGCAGTCAGCCCCTCTAAGGGAATGCAGTTCCTGCAGACTGGAGAAAGTTGAACCTTGCATTAATGTTATTTTATACCAATAGAAATTTCAAATGATTCTTGGGCCTCTAAAATATTTTGCAGGATTTTTTTTCTTCCTTGTACCTTGTGTCTTTCCACTCCCATCTTTTGATGACTCTTAAAGCAAGACCCTTTGTACAAAGTGAGTTTCACATACCGAATATTCCACAATTCAAGCCCGTAATACATTTTTGCTACTATTTGCTAGTTCGTTTTTTTTATATAAAGTTAGTGTAGACATGTTTGTACGTATAGTTAAATGTGGTTTTATCTGAACAAAATTCAAGCAGATAGTTGGATTTGAGTTTGTCTCTCTTCTTTCTCTGCAGAACCTGACCTGAAAAAGCGCATTCGTGTTCACTTACTTAATGCACATGGTCTTGATGAAGCTGGTATTGATGGTGGTGGAATTTTCAGAGAATTTCTGAATGAGCTACTTAAATCAGGATTTAACCCTAACCAGGGATTTTTTAAGACCACCAATGAGGGACTTCTTTACCCTAACCCTGCTGCACAGATGCTTGTTGGAGATTCTTATGCCCGACATTACTACTTTCTTGGAAGAATGCTTGGAAAGGTAAGAATGGTGTTGTATAATATAAATCTACAGCAGTACTGAAATTGCTCAAGTTATTTATTTATTTGCTTATTTGCTTATTTTTAGATGGAAAACCCCCCCGATTTTTTAGAGTTGAGGAAACATAATTTTCATATGTTTGATTGGGACATTATTTCTGCGGAGCACCCAAATTTCTGATTAATAAGTTACATGCTTGAGAATTGGAGAGGTTTTGAGAAACCCTGACTAGCAGTTGAGCAGAGTGTGTGTATATCTGCCTCTGTGTTTATCCTTTTGCATAGAGTTAAGTCGATTGAAGCCAATAGAACTACTCAGCTTATGGTGTTTGTTTTTTTTTATTTTTAAGCTGAAGCTTTCTGGGATTGGACTGCAATTACATTTTCATAATTAGGAATATATGAATTTAATATTTTCATAACATCCAGTTTCTAGTTGTATGAGATGTACAGTCCTTGCTTGTATTTAAAATTTGCCATGAGCATATAATATACTTAGCCATATACAAATTTCACTTTTTCTGCTTGATTTTTCATACATTTTGTATCTTTCTTAAGTTGTAGTGCTTGATAGTTTGGTGGTTTGAAAATTTCAAGATTAATACATGCTTATTGAGCTTGATGACGAATGAAGGGCGGGTGGAAGAGAGAAACCGTTGCAAACATTCATTACATTCAGTTTTATGGTCAGGTTTAGTACTGAGGCTATTTCTTTCTAAGCCCTTGAAATAATTTTTATAAAGCTAATAATTGTGAAACAAAGTTTGGAGTACAAATTCCATTTCAGAAGAAAAAATGTATTGATTGCTACTCAGCTATCAACAACTGAAGGTATTTAAGATGCAGAAGTCCCACTTAACTGCCTGAATTATTTTGGAGGCTAAAATCCTGCTGACTTGCAGTGAGATTTAACATATAGTTGGATGTCCTTCCAGTGTAGCTGGAAGTGGTTTAAGAGGATGTTGTTGGCAAACGTGAGTTGTTGAAACAGAGTGCTGCTCTTTAGAGTTGCCAGTCAACTGATTGAGATTAAACTGCCACTTTGTAGGCAAATTCTCTGCTAATGCATCCCAGCCATTGCGCTATCCAAACCTGTTAAATAATGAAAATTTCCAATCGGCTGTTTCAGTAAAATAACGTTGAAGGATGTTTCCGCTCTTAATGGGAGACGGATTCAGTACTAATAGAATAGTTTGGAATTATGACCTGTGTTACATATCCAAGGCTTCATTTTCTTTCTGCATCTATAGATTTTTGGAGTGGGGAAGCGAATACTGCTCTGGTATCACGAGAAAGTTACTTCACTCAAAAAATGTTTAGAGTTTATCTAGGAATGGGGCAGGGCTCAATTGTCAAGGGGAGGTTTGAAACATTATTTAAAAATAATAAAAAAAATCATAGCTTTGAATCTCTTTAATTTCCTCTGTCAAAACAACACATTGCCTTCTGTAATTGGATTTCAAATATTGGCATAAAAACAGAAGTTGCAAAATATGTTATTTCCCGTAGAGTGTTACGAGTATAAGTTTTGGCTCTGTCTTTTTAAAACCAGAAGATCTATTATTTAACATTTTGAAAGCATAAATTGTTTTTGTATTTGCAGTGTGTTTACATAAGGTAAGAACTGACAGTGTTACTTAATAATTACCCCTACCCAGGTGCACAGACACCTTTTTAGTAGTGTATTTAGAGACTTGATGAATTAAACAGAAAGATAAGGCACGACCATACTATTCAAAACCTGCTGGTATTGTGATCTTGGTTAAGTTATTGAATACTCACTCACCCGTTTTCAAAAATGTGTCCATTTTATGCTTTGCACAGGGTTATTTGAGAGCAATAGTGGATTATTAAAAGCCCCTTTGTAAACAAAATAGATATAATGCAAAGGAAGCAATCAGGCATCCACAGCAATTTCTTATTTGTGGAAACCAGTATGTAAAGAGCGCTGCCGCCAGAAACTCTCACGTAAGAAGTTTCAATGTTATCAGAAAACAAATACATTAAAATATAATAATTTATAGACATTCTCTGTCTCTTGGTAACGATTTCATACTAATACCTAAATGCATTTAATTTTCAGTGCCTTAGATTTGCATCTAATTCAGTTTTTCTTCTCATCAGGAAGTTTCTAACAGCTTGACATCTTCTGTGTTGATTGATCAGCTCAGAAATAGAAACATCTCAGAATTTAAAACTTAACCTTTAAAAGTCATGTACTTAAAAACCCAAATTATTTTATACTTAGATAAATTATTAACTATTTGGGGTGTATCTCTGTAGCTAGTGAAGAAATTGAAAACTATGTACTGTATAAACTGCATGGCTGTCCATGCAGCTTGCACTGATCACTGAACGAGCAAAAGGCCTTGTAGAAATAGCACCACGTGATCATGTAATTGCATATGATTCTTAAAAAAGAGAGCAGAAATGAGTTTGCTTAAACAACAGCTACTCAAACACTTGCAGAGTTTACATTTCTCAACTCTCGGTGACTTTGTAATGTAAATATTATTTTAACGTTGGTGCCTTTTAAGCATTTTCCTTTCTCTTTAAAAAGAGAAGCTCAGCTTACCACGCACACCTGTGGTAGCAGACTCCGGCCACCAGTGGGGCTTGAAACTTGAACCCTTCGGTTTCGCCCTCTGGAAGCATAGCAGTGACTTTTCTGAGTCCCAGGCTTTGCTTGAGAGCTGAGAGTGTCCTGGGCTGTTAGAGATGTTCAGACAGAAGTGTTCTAGCTCCAAATTCTCTTTCTTGTCCTGTCTGGAAAGTAAAGCCTTGTTATCTAGCATGATATTCTGGAAGTATGGATGGGACGTTGTAATCCTTTTCCTCTCCCAGTAGATAGGATTGGGCTGTGGGGAGGCACTCGGTTTGGTTTAACTTCTTTTCTACATGCAGTAATTGTTCTGGAAGCACTAAAAATCTTTCCATGTGCAAACTGTTCCTGCTGCAGCTTTGGCAGTGTAGTGGACTTGGCTCAGGAGAACACAGAAGTTGCTATTTTGACAGGCTACCAAACCTTCAAGCAACGTAGCCAGAAAAGGGAAGTTTGGAAGCAACACCTGAGAATCTTAAATGAGGATTTTCTCCATGCTGATTCTTGAATGGTCTGCTGCAAACTTGGGAAGGGGGAAATGCTGGTTATCCATTTCAGCAGAAACAGGGATCAGCAGAACAGTGACCGAGAATTAAAATCTGAGCTTCACTATGTTCAGACCTAAAGTCAGCCTTGTGGAGCATTTTATCTTTCTCCATTTCCACCTTGCATTTGTGTTTATCAGTGATGTTAATGTGACAGATGTGGAAGAGGACGTCCTTTGCATTCGGAATTATTTGACATCAAGTAACTAATTCTTACAATAATTTACATAAATTTCATGAAGTGTCAGCATTAGCTTAAGAATATGGCGGGAAGTCCATTGAAAGATTAGAATGATATTTTTTATGGTTTCCTCGTCTTCCCTTTTGACATAACACGTGCAAGAATTAGCAGGTTTATGTTCTGCGCTGTTTGTTTTGCACAGTTAACAAAGTGCCTCTTTCTGACACTGAGATTTTTGTCTGATAGACTCAACATCTTTGGTTATACTGAACTCTGCCATCGCGATTTCTCTTCCCTTACTTCAGCGTATTGAAGAGCAGTAGTGTGTTGGGTGTTCCTGTTACTGAAGAACACATGCGCTGCCTTTGAAATACAAAGTCTCTTTTTCTAAGCAGTAGAAAGTCCTTGGAAGACACTGGAGCTTTCTGAAAAGATTTAGATTTATATTACCAAGACTGAGCTTTTGTTCGAAATGGTTGAGAAGTCAGTACAATGTGTTTTGAGTTACTGTTTTGAACTAAGTCCTCCCTTTGTGAATCCAAATAAAGAGCTTTGATAGAAGAATAAGCAAGGACAGAGCAAAAGTCATGTGTTTATTTTACATTTTAGCATTATCTTGATGATGGATAGGTGAGACAATCTAGGTTTAGTCTTTAATCATTAATATTTAATGTTATATTAGGAGACCAGTAATTTGTGTGGCCTGGTGGATATTATATTGATGAAGGTTTAAGTATATTTTCATAGGACTTTTTATAGTTTACTGTATAGTTTTAAGATCTAATGGATTGTTCTGTGCACGTGTCTAAATGTTGTTAAATGTAAATAATTGGGAAAAAAAAGTTATCAAATATATCTTTTGGTAAAATTAAATGTTAGAATCATAGAATGTTAGGGATTGGAAGGGACCTTGAAAGATCATCTAGTCCAACCGCCCTGCCAGAGCCGGATCACCTAGATTAGGTCACACAGGAACAAGTCCAGGTGGGTTTTGAATGTCTTCAGAGAAGGAGACTCCACGACTGCGGGAGAATCCAGAGTGGACTTCAACACGGATCAATGTGATCTAAGGTGAAGCCGTTTATTCAAGCACACAC
>JAAGNO010013008.1:5596-32597 GCA_033439905.1 Ceryle rudis | reverse complement strand
TGACATGTCTCTGCTCGCCCCTCAGGCCTGATTATATTAGGGCAAGCCCAGACATGCCAAGGCAATACTGAGTCTGGGTGGACCACATGTCCATTCTTCTCAAGATGCATTACAACACAAAACCTCCCTGGGCAGCCTGTTCCTGTGTCTGTCACCCTCACCCTGAAAAAGTTTCTCCTTATGGTTACATGGAACCTCCCATGTTCCAGCTTGCACCTGTTTCCCCTTGTCCTATCATTGGATGTCACTGTGAAGAGCATGGCTTCATCCTCCTGACACTTGCCCTTTACATATTTATAAACATTAATGAGGTGACCCCTCAGTCTCCTCCAAACTAAAGAGACCCAACTCCCTCAGCCTTTCTTCACAAGGGAGATACTCCACTCCCTTAATCATCTTTGTGGCTCTGTGCTGGGCCCTTCCAAGCAGTTCCCTGTCCAGAAGGGTAATAGTAGATCAAATACAAATTTTATTACCCTAGTAGTAAATGTGGGACCATTAATTACTGATTAGATTATTCTTCTATACCTTGGTAGAGTGTGCCTTGTGGTTACTGCTTGTAACTTTGAATAGATCTGTGACAGAGCATTTATCGTGCAAGATACTACTCTTGGCTGAAAGGTACCGTTCTAGCTGAGCAGTGTCTACAGTACCCATTTTGCTGAAAGACTCAAGGAGTTCTTAATCATCCTTGGGCCATATCTAAAATGGATTGAATTAGTGGGAGTCTTTTCACAGCAGGCTCTGGATCAGATCCTAAACTCTTAAATCATTAATAAGGTGTACATATGGAGTGAAATCCTTCAAGCAAATGTTTCTAGTAACATACTTGTGTGCCCGTTTTGCATCAAAAGCTGGTAGAGGAAAAGAAAAACAAAGCAAGAAAACTCTACAATGAGAATAACTGGGTTTCATATACTTGAATATTTGATAGGACGGTGTGTCAGCCATTGCACTGCTACTCTTCCTCTGTTTCTCTGCCTGTTGAAGAGTGGTGTGGTTTGCTTGGTTGGTTTTTTTTTTTTTCCTCTTCTGATTTTTAGGCTCCCCTTTGCTTACTGTCTGCTTAACTAAGATCCACTTCGGCTTGGCTTAAATCAGTGCACTCTTAATTGATTTGTGCTGCAGCCACAATTGATACTACTAGTATCTAGAAATGTAGGTTGGAATTAGTGACTGATACAAAGAGGAGGCAAAGTGTGTACTCTTTTTGTTTTATTAATTTCAGTTGCCCTGCACATGATGTTGCAGACACAGCATTTTACTTAAAAGCAATGATCATCTGTCTCAGAAAATCCTGAATCATCTGAGATGGAATCAAAACAGGAATTTACCATGTAAAGTGACATGCTCTTTTAATTACACGTTTACAGGGCAGAAATACAATCACAAGAGAGTGACTTGGATACCTTATGGAAGTTATTTCATGATTTATGAATGTAGATGTAAACTAATGTGAATCTCTTTTCTGACACGGTTATTCAGCTTGACAATTCCTTTGTGTACCGGTTCATTTAACATAACCAATTATCTTTTGATTACAAATAGCTACGTTAGTACTAACCTTGTAAATACATGTCTAGCACTAA
This sequence comes from Ceryle rudis, assembly GCA_033439905.1. Classification (NCBI taxonomy): domain Eukaryota; kingdom Metazoa; phylum Chordata; class Aves; order Coraciiformes; family Cerylidae; genus Ceryle; species Ceryle rudis. The sequence continues at coordinate 31,008 of JAAGNO010013008.1, read as the reverse complement.
AAGACTACCCAAGTGTGGTATTTTACCTCTAAATCTTTAGGAAGGAAAAGTGTGTATTGATGGATTGTGATATTTATTGGGTCATAATGTATTTAAATTTTCCTTAATGCATATGTTAGTGATTGTTTACCATGATAGAGTGCATAGAGGTCTCTGCAAGGAGTTTTGCATGGAAAGAATTACCTCATGTCAGTGGTCACTCCTCAATTAAAAGTTCCATTAGCAGATGATTCCTGCTTCTGGTTTGTGTACTGATTGCATTTTATTGCCTCTAAATCAGGTTCTTAGACAGAGAATAAATAAACAGAGTGTGCGGTAATGGTATCCTGATCTTTTTTCACAGTTGGGAACACCTACGTCCATTTCAATCAATTAGGTTTGCAATAGTTACTGAAATTTTTTACTCTATTTGAACTGTTAAAAAACCGACTCATTTCACTGCTATTAAAATACAGATTTGTCTTAGAAGCGTATCCAGAGCTTACTTACATAGTAGTAAATGTATCAGGTTTTCAGATTAGAACTTAAATAAGGAGGACATGTCTTCCTGTATCTTCAGTTCTTACTCAAGTTATGTTTAAATTTAAGACAAGAAGAATCTATTAAGCCTTTCCTGGAGCTTCTGTAGTAAATGATAGCTGTCAGTTATGCAGTGCATCCACAGGTATCTGTGGTCTTTCCCCCTCCCGTCCCTCAAGACCCCTCAAATGACATTGATAACAATTTATGATGGCATAAATTAGAGCAATAACTGCTCCTATTACAACAAAAAGTTAAGTACCAAGCTGATGAAATGTTGGTTTTCTGCAAGTAATACAACATTTCCGAAGCACTCTATTTTGGTAATAAATGTTCTTGTAATAAAATCAAATATCTCCTCAATTCTTCGAATAAAAATGCTAGCATGACTTTCCATTTTTAAATTAAAAATTAACACAAGGTCATTGTACTTGATATGTTCCAATGGAATCTTTGGAAACACTTCCCTGCATTTTTATGGTAGTGTGCTCCTGCGTGGGTCACGAGTTTGTTTTGTGCTTATCACACACACACACACGATCTGTTTCAGGTAAATACACAGACTGTGCCAAATTTGACAGGCAGCCCCTTTGCATCTGAGTCTTGCTACTCCAAATCTCTGGAGCTTCTATCAACTTGTACTTACTGACCTTCAATTTCCCAGTGAGTGGGAAAACAAAAGTATGAGGAAAAAAAAAAATTAAATCGGAGGATACTGGCAGTGCTGCAAGGGTCGTTAGTGGGGCTTTCACAGGAGCCTGATTACAGGCATCTAGCTGTGGAATTTTTGACTCCTACTTTTTTAAAAGACAGTAAAGACAATCTAGTATTTGAACAAAAAGAGCACTATGAATTTTCACAGTGCTAGAAGGAAGGTAATGTACCCAATTTTCCTTTACTACAGTAATACGAACGCCTCTCGATGTGTCTGCTGTTGTGGAGCTCAGAGAACTGAGAAACAGTGACTAAAAGCTACTAGGTGGCAGACGTACTGCATCCTGACACACACCCGATAGATTTAGTTCTACCATATTTGTATTAGGAACAATATCAGTTTGGTTTTGCTCACTTTAAAGCACATTATTAAGTATACCTGTAAGAAATTATTGTATCTTTAAAATGACTAAACGCTAGCTTTAAAAATGTTTCAAAAATACGAGTGTGTGTTAATTGTAATGTAACTTTTTTTTTGAGTTTTATCTTTTTTTCCTTAGGGTAGAAAAGGCTTTGCTGGCCTCAGTCTTTGTGAGTGTGATGAGCTATTTCTAGGGTATAAATAATAAGGTAGAAGGAAGTTCTAATGGTTTTGCTATTTTTCTATCATTTTTATTAATGGTTCTGTACAGCTTTGAAGATCTATTGCGCTCTGTAAGTGCTAAGTATTATTTAATAGTAATTGTTTCAAATGACTGAAATAGAAAGGGTTATGCTCTTGGGGGCTGATTAGGGAAATAACTGAATTTAAGCCCAGTCATCTACTGCCTCAGACCATAAGCCATGTGTCTTTCTAGAGGTATGACTTTAGCACTGTTTTGATTTTAAAATACAGTTCTGGGTTGTAAAGCAGTAATGGAAAGTAGGAGCAATGACTGATTAATTATTTTTCTTAAGAAAGGTTTTGGTTGAAATAATGTCGGAGAGAATTAATTGAGACCAGAAAGTGTAAGTAGAGGGGCTAAAGCAGCCTCACAGACGGGAAGGTTTAGTTGTGAATTCAGCTGTGAATTTGCTTACAGAATTTGAACCTTATTCATCATGTTCTGATGCTCATGTAACCTCAACTACATATAGCTAATTTGTCTGAAATGACTAACTAGCTTTAAATGTTGTCCAGTTTTAAAACATGGCACAGTGTCTTTTCTTTCTGAAGAGCTGATTCCTAAATCTTGGGGTCACACCTGAACCATACCTCACGTGACCATTAAATAATACTGGGAGAGGTACCCAGTCAGATACCATTCTCTCATGTTGAAAACAAGACCAAAGTCCTCCTGGCCCAGAGAACTTTGTCGGTTTTCTTCCTTTCTTCCTTATGTTCTGTGTACTGCTGTCCTTCCAGCTGAGACCTTTCTTCCATGGCGTATTAAAGCTCCTCATTGCATGGTTACGTCGTGAAAGTTGCTTGCCTTGAAGAACCATTCCTTGTTCCCCCACATGACAGGTGTTTAAGGAATGCATCCAGTGTATTTGTACCCGAACACGGTATTTTTCACTTCAGATGACAAAGGTGTGATCTGTGCCACTGAACTGAGTAAAGGCTTTTGTAGCTAATCCATGTTGCAGTCAGTTATAGTTGAGCTATACTGGAATTGCAGCCAGCTAATATTATATAAAAGAGGAAGACTTCAGACTCTGTTCTTTGCGTGTGAGACCAAAACCTGTTAACCACAGTAGGCTTTCTGTTATTGTGCTTGGTTTTAATATTCTGGTGTGTTCTACAGGCATTTACACACAGCGCAGGAGGGAGGTGTGTGAAGTTCCTTTTACCGACTACTACTACTTCTGTAGTGAAATAATCGTTCCTGGCCTTTTAAACAGAACCCCCCCCACACTTAGTTTAACCATTTATTAAAAAAACCAAAAGCAATGCATCTTGAGATAGCTGGAAAACCCTGGGGGGAAGAGTACCAAAAATAATCTGTTACTGATAACCAAATTTGTTTGTTTGCTTTGTTCTTTTAATTTGTTTCAGAAGCTTTGCAGTTATTTTAATGATTATCTACAGATATGATAGCTTGCCTGAGGAGCATCTGTAACCTGTGTGAGTTTGAAATAGTGCTGGGAAATCCGAGTTGGCCCTGTCAGCCAATATAACCTTTTAGCTACTGGCAATGCACCACCCTGTGAGCATTACTGTGCTTGTGTGATTGCCCTAGATGTAGACATCCCTGTCTTTGCTTCAGACTAGCCTTGTGCCCCGGGATTGCATCTGCAGATTGCAGCTCGGTGAAGGTGGAATGCTATACTCGCAGCCTTTCAGGGAGGCAGAGGTGTGTAGGATCTGTCAAAACCCTGCATTTAAACGTTAGAAACTAGAAGTCTGTATTTGAGTACTAGTTGCTCCTCTCATGACTTCCTATCTGAATTTTTTTCTTTATGTAAGTCAGTTGCAGTTCATGGGACTGCAGGATAGAGATAATTAAGCCACAAAATCACAGAATGTCTTTGGTTGGAAGAGACCTTCAAGATCATCTAATCCAACCTTGGACCCAACACTGCAAGCTCACCACTAAACCACGTCCCTGAGCACCAGATCCACACGTCATTTAAATGCCTCCAGGGATGGTGACTCCACCACTGCCCTGGGCAGACCATTCCAATGTTTGATAACCCTTTCACTAAAAAAATGTTTCCTAATCCAGTCTGAACCTCCCCTGGCATAGCTTGCATCAGTTCCCTCTGGCCCTGTCACAGGCCGTACGAGGCTTGTCAGATGGGAAAGATGGGATCATGAGCGCTCAGAATTCATCATAGAATGGTGTCGATCCCATAGGTGACAACCATAAGCGTTAAAGGAAACTTCCCCAGGGATTGAGAGTACTTGAAATCTGAGTAGAGATTAGCTTTAAAATATAAACTGTTTAAGCTTGCTGGCTTTCATCTCTTGAAGCAGTGTGTGAACAGGAATGGCTGACTTACAGTCAAACAAGAATCCACCTCCCTCCAAGAGCAAGCCAGTCTCTTCTGTCAGCATTGTTGCTCATTGGCTGCTGGAAGTAAAAAAAGAGGGCTACTGCTGTGGGGAGAATGTGACCTTACATAGTATTTAAGTGCATGTGTAAGTATATTCTACCAGTGCAGTTTCATGTTGCAGCTAATTTGACAGCTGTTTACCTGGTGGTAGTCACCATTCCCTTGCCTGTCATTGATGCTGGGCTCCTGCCTCCTTGATGTTCATGTGGCAGAAGGGCCAGCTGAGAGAGTTCCGTGGGCTTTCTGCCCATTGCGGAAGCTTAAAATCAGGTAATTTATAGCTCCTCGAGACAGTTCACTAAGGGAAAAGAGGGGAGGAATGAATCTTCCCTTCTGGCCGTTAGATTAGCTGTGGTAAGAAAAATACCTGTCGGGATGGATTTCCGTGGGCAACTGGCTGCTCTAAGGTTGTTCTCCTGTTGAAACAAATGGTCTTGCTGCTCCTACCCAGGTTTCCAGTTTGAAAGAAAGCTCAACTTCATTGTCCGTACTGTGTCCACCAACACCCGCCCGCTGAAACCCATATCCCCAAACAGAGCATGGCACAAATAATCTTCACATTTTGAACCTTATTTGGCATGTTGTAATGCTCGTGTAACCTCCACGATATAACCGCTCTACTTGCAGAGAAACCCAGCTGAATGAGCGAGCTGATTTGTTCCATCACTCTGGCAGGAAAGAGTGGAATCACATCTTTGGGCAGCAACAGGTAGTTTGATCAGTTTATGCTGACTGAGAAACAGGGAAGTTAGGTGGAAACCGAAAACTGAAATTTCTGTTTATTTAGTCCTGTTCAATAGTACACGACATTTCTCAGCTCTCCGCATAGTGCTGGAGCTGTAATGGTGTAATTTACATCTTTGAAACAAAAATGAAGTTTGCCATGTTTTTATTTACTAGAGATTTAGTGCATTTTTTAATTAAACTTTATTAGGATAGCTTGACTTTCAAACTAATTAAAACAGTACTGTTTGTCCCGTTTCCAAAAATACTTAGTTTTGAATATTGCAATCAATTAGCTAAGAGAAGAAGGAGTAATTAAAGTTATTCTCAAGTTGCACAATTTAGTTTATTTAAAAATGCTTTATATAGTTTTTAGATGAAGTTATAAATGTTCACTTTGGAACTACCTGAAGATTAATAGTGACGCATTTGAAATGCATTATTTTTTTATTGATTCTTAATGTAGTAAATTACTGAAGTTATTTGGCAGCAAACAGAAATAGCCAGTGATGTTGCTCACATTTATTTTCCTGATAGCGTCACAATTTGCATTAATTGCATTGCAGCTGCACTCACTTATATTAAAAAGCTTCTACTATAATTAATCCTTTTTATTTCAAATCATTTTGGCACAATTTCTAGCAATAAACACTCATAAAAGACGGACACTTGAAAAATAACGTACAAGTTTCTTCAATATACCTATTGCTGTTTTTTCCTGACAAGGAATTATTGATAGGCTTCTAGGATCAAGTGTTGCAAGTGGCTAAGACTTAAGAACAGCTTGAAAAATGCTAAGTGGATTATTTTGCATAAAAAATAGACAGGTTTTGAATTTGTGTAATTAACCTGTGTTTAGAAAATACCTTGATTTATGTCTACATTTGTATTTCAGTTGCATACATTATGGAAATTTAATTTATAATCCATTTAGCTGATGTGATCATAGTTTTTAGTGCTATCATTTATTAGTCCTTGTATATTAAATGCTCTAAAGGCTTAAACCTGCCTTGTGTAAAAAATTACACCTCTACATTTACATTTTATGAGTCATAGATGGAATTCTATTTTAAATTCGGGTAGCTTTGATATATTTAAAGAATTACAATGGCTTTATTGTTACTAATGCAGGAACAGCAAACACTGACCTTATACATTGCAAATTAATGATTTATCTCTCTAGTTTGCTTTTAAAGTCAACTATACAAATGAGGATTTCGACTTCTACACCTTGAATAAATCATACAGCTCTAAATATAATGCACCCTTTGGCTTTGAACTCGTTATTCTCAATTCTTTTTGCAAGGTCTAACTTGCCCCACAGAAATGTTCTTTCAGAAGTTTAAGGAATTGTGTATATTGTTCTTAACAGCTTTGTTGGAATATCATTGAGTGATTACAGCTCCATTTCTTCATCTTTTTACTTTTTTTTTTTTTTTCTTATTGTGCTTCCTTTTCTAAATTTGCAGCAGATTTGGGCTTTTTTTAATGTAGGCTTTCTCTTAAGTGATGTCATGCTTTCTCCTTCTAGCTATGAAGTTTCCATCTCTCCTCCTTTTGAGAGATACCATAAGTACTTTTTCTTCCAATCAACAAGAAGTTGTTGCTTATTGCATGAAAAATACTCCCAAGTTGCTTTGTGTTACATGGAAATGTGGTCATACAGTAGATCCGCTGAGAGTGGTATTGCTGGAGTTCTGGGCATTTTTGAGAATTCTTGAGGAAACTCAAGATTACAGTAAAATACAGTTCTCACGAGTGCTGCATATTCGGGTCAGGGACGTGCTTGGTTCAGTAATTTTTTGCCAGGAGTAGCGGTGTCAGGCCTAGGAAGGGTTGGACATATGATACGGTCCTAACTGGTAAGCTGTCAGCTTGGAAATAAGGATGGTTTGACGATGTCATTAAGTGCTAGAATTCACCACAGATACGCAGGGATGAATCTGTATAACATGCAAGAGAAACAGTTCATTTGAAATAGTTTTAAATGCGCTGGGTTTACCTAGTTACATGTAGCGATTGATACGAGTGGAAAAACTACTGCTGGTGACGATGCTAGGAGAGGTAGAGATGCTAACTTTTTTGGAAGACAAATCTTCGTGCAGTTGCATTGTCCTTTAGCAAACTTTGCTTGGCTTGCCAGTCTGTGCAATTGATACGCTCCCGGTTTGCTATCATACCTTGGACAAGAAGATTAATGACAGATAAGGAGTGACCTTACCTTTTAAATCGCCACATAATTAAACTATAAAATTTGGGAGCTTGGTACGTCACAGGAATATTCACGTTTCAAACTTCGAATAATTATTTCTGAATTCCTGCAATTCCTGGGCTATTTCCATACCAGAAGATCCTATTCAAGCACCAAATTAAGAAGGAATTATCAAAATGTTGAGAAATAGGCAGTGGCCTTCAGAATTCCTGCATGTTCAGCAGTTTAATCTAATGTGCTTTTAATTGTTCTGTTTTTCAGGCTCTTTATGAAAATATGCTGGTGGAGCTGCCATTTGCTAGTTTTTTCCTCTCAAAATTACTGGGGACGAGTGCTGATGTTGACATTCATCATTTAGCTTCATTAGATCCAGAAATGTATAAAAATTTGCTTTTTCTCAAGAGCTATGAAGGGGATGTGGAAGAACTTGGATTAAACTTCACTGTGGTAAATAATGACCTTGGGGAAGCACAGGTAGGAATGATTTTAGGTTTTTTTATCTTTTATGTATGAGTGATAAACCATTACTACCCTTACTAATTCATGCTGGTAAACTGTAATGATTATTTTCTAACAATCATACATGAAAAGTTCTGTTCTCCTAGACAATTTCTTGACCAAAGTATTTTCTGTTGTTTCTTTCAGTTCACTGCAAATAATTGCAGAAGTTAGATGGTATGTAAGCTATAGAAGTGCTGCCACGTTTTGGAATGAGACTTAGAAATCAGAATGATTTGAAATAATAATGAGCCTTTACTGTGAGATAAGTGTTGCCTTCTTTAGCTGAAATTTTCAAAGTAGAGAGCCTGAAGTTAGGCTTTACTTTTAATTTAAAGTTTTTAATACCTTGGTGGTGGTGGCGGCGGCGTTTTTGTGGTTTGTTTTGGTTTGTTTGGGGGTTTTGTTTGTTTGTTTGTTTGTGGGTTTTTTGGTTTGGTTTTGCCTTTTCTTTTTTCAGTGTTCAGTGCTTCTAAACAGCAGTTAGTTGGGCCAGTTAGGTTGCTACGTATGAGTTTTTAACAGAATTGTAGTGTATAACTTGACTATAGGTTTTATTTGCTCTGTTGAGTACTAAAAATCATTTATGTTTACAATAGAAAATAAACATCACTGGACTTTGAAAAGTGTGCTTAATACAGTTAACCTCCTTAAAGTCTTTTGTCACACTTCCCTCTTTCATTTTTGAGGATTTACAGTTATATACCACTTCTGGTCTACTTATACTTGATTCTGGTGTTTAATTAATATTTAGATCAATCAAAAAAGTAGACCTGACCATGTTGTGACATGCAGCAGGATCTGAATTCAGCCTTTTTTTCTGGTGGAAGAAACAGAGGTTATGAAAGGAGTTAAGCAGTTCCCTTGAGTTCGCCTGTTGGTCAGGGGAGCCTGGGACTAGCGCATCTCACAGAAGCAGCTGCACCACCATCTTTCGATGCTTAGATCATAGCAGGTTTCATGTCCAAGACTTCTGCTTTAACAGCATCAGGCTCAGACTTTATCTTTACTCTGCTGTTACCTATTTCCTGTGGTTTTGGAAGATCCTAAAACCTGGATTGCATTACAATCTCAAAATTTTATCTTCAGATCTGGGGGTCCTGAATCATACTGAAGGGGAGAGTCAACAATTGCCTGATACAAGTAATGTTTCATGTTAACCATGTGCCATATCCCATCTATCCCCAGGGTTGCACTCCCTGTATGCAAACTTCCGACCTATAGTAGGAAACCACTCCAAAACTTTAAATAAAGGCATGTGGTATATATGTATCAAAAATCACATTCTTAGAGCACTTACTGTGTTGTGCGGTGTTGCCCAGTAGAGCTGCTGCTCTCTTGTAGCACGTGTTGTAAGTGACTGATATTAAACTGAGTTCTGTAGTTCCCGTGTATTTGCTTACTAGGTTGCAAAGCACGCAAGATGACAGTTTCTAATGTAGCCTGGGATTTGGGGGGAAACAAGTCTATTGTTTGTTCTAAAGACATTCATTTAAATGCACTTAAAGTAATAGTTTTGTTCATCACAGCTGCTACAAATCCAGTTTAGTCTCTAATTAAAAATGAAAAGTAGCTAATGCTTTCTGGAGAGGTTTTGGTTTCCATACCTTTTGATTTGGAATTGTTCAGCATAACTTTAAAAGGAAGGTTAAATATAATAGTGAGTTTCTGAGTAGTTAAATAAAATGCAAGTTAAACTAAATACTGTCATGCTGTTTTCTTTATACTTGGAGAGAGAACACAATACCTCTGAAGTAATAACCATCTTTTAATGAGACTGCATGTTAGTGTAGTCCAACAGAACTAATTGGCCCTTGTCACCGCCCTCGGTGTTTCAATGCAATGTTACATTTTCTACTTCCTTTCATGACCTTAATAATTCTGATATGGATAAATACATTTTGTCTGGTATTTGACTCGTGTAACCATTGCATACCAATTAATTGTGTCAAGGTAAGGCTAATTCACTTTGGGAAAAGAGCTTAATTTGCACTCCTTACATTGGATGTACATTATCTCTAGTTTTCAGCTAAACAAGCACTTTAGCTTCTAATAAATTAGTGCCCAATAAATGCATCATAAATCTATCGTTGTAAATAGCTATCCTCATGACAGCGTCCATCCAGTAGTTGTGGCACAAAAGCATTATCTGCAATGAAAGACACATTCAAAAGTGGCTCCATTGCCTCTGTCAGTAGTAGAAGGTAGGAATTACCAGCGTATTGATTCCAATCCTGTAATGTGCTTTTAGATCCCATTAAACTATTGTCAAAGTGCATTCACCAGAAGTTGAAAAAGGTACTTAATAATTTGCGCATTAGACCTGCTAATTAGGGGAGCTCTGCGATCAACCTTATCTTCCAACCCTAAATAGCTCTAGCTTTTGATAAAGAACTACCTAATGCAGTGAGACCAGCCTAGATTTTAACTGTTGGATCTGCTGCATAAAATGGTGGCTAGTAAAAAAAGTCTCCTAAGAATGTCAGCCTGTGGTTACAGGTGCCTTCAAGAAGCTGTGTAGATTGCTTTTAGTTTTCCTTCTATCTTGCAGATGAGCTGGTGATAAAATGGTTATAGAACTCTTAAATAAGTGTAAGGTTAACAAATTTAAGAAAATAACCTCTTTTTAGACCTCCCTCCCCTCTCTCAGTGAGGAAGGTGAGATTTGTGGCTGTCCAGCGAAAGAGGGGACGATTCAAATGTGTATTCCTCTTCCTTGGTAACTGTTAGATTCCCTATACTCCAGTGAGTCGTCTCAAATGTTGATTCTTGACATTACGTGGATTGGAACAGTTGAATGCCATCAGAAGACTCCATGAACGGAGTAGAAGCACAAATCCACGGAAAAGCACTGTAATAGATACGGCAGCATTTCCTGTGGAACCACATAGGCTAGAAGTTGGTGTTGGGACACTTCCTTTGGCTTTTTAAACAGAAGGGAATGCCGCTGCTGTTACTGAAAACATGTTGACTTGTTAAAGGAGAGTTCTTTGCCTATAAATTTCCTTGAGAGAAAAATTTGAAGCCTTAAAAATAATTTTGAAAGTTTCTGTCTTGGCAACCTCTTTAGTACGATACAGTGGCTTAGATGAATGATTTTGGAGAGTTTTCAAAAGCAAAATATTTAGGTTGAGGCTGATCCTTCTCAGGCAGATTTATAACGCTTGCAGCAAATGCATTCTTAGGCATTCAAATGCAATCTCCTACCTGGAAGTCCTGCTTGAACATCTGGAAGGCAGATGACAGGGAAAGAAAGAAAACCTTTATTAACTTATTTTCAGAATAGGGAAAAACTTTAGGGATGATGTGAACAAAAATGGTCAGAGTCCAGGAGAAAAATAAAATATTTTCATATATCCTGAAGCCAAGTTTGTAAGAGTTCTTCACGGTCTAGAGTGCTTTTTGGAATTGCACTTGAGATAGATACCTTACATCTTCATACACACACAGAAAGTACCTAGATGACAGGTCCCTTATTCTTTACTAAGAATAACCCTTACCCTCAAATATTCCCTTTTTCCCCATTAGCTTGGGAAGCAGCTGCCACTGCCAGATCTGTGTGAGCAGCAGCTAGCAAAAACTTTTGGCTACAAAGAGACTTGCCATTTTCTGCCGGTAATCCAATCATATTACACAGTGACTCTGTGTGACAGACTATTATCAACAAGCTATGAGATAAATCCCCCAAATTCTGCTTATAAATATTATGTTACTCACAGTTGTCCTGATTTTTAGCATTTAGTTCATTGTTATGCTAATGTTCAAAATGGTAGATACAACTCAAAACTATTATCTGAACTGTTCACTTGAACTGCAGCCACGCATAAACTAGATACTTGCTTCTTCCTTTTTTTTAAACAAACCATGGTGTTTTTCTTAAATAAAACACAAAAGTAATTTTTTTTTTTTTTAGTATGAAGAAATATATAATGGAATTTACATCTAAGAAAACACTAAGTTGATGCAACTGTAGTTCTGAATGTATCTAACCTTCAGTCAGAGGTGTAATGCAATACTTCTGTCCGCAGTACTAAAAAATGTAAAGCCCCTTTTCTTGCAGATTTTTAAAAATGTGGGACTTTTCTGTCCCATTTTGGCATTTCACCTTTATTTCAAAGACATGCTTTGAGCGTGGAATACAATTCAGTTGTCTGTGGTATTGTCTAGGTATAGTACTTATGATTTGATTGCTTTAAAAAGATATCATTTTAATAGTCGTCCAAGATAAAATGACTTTTGTTTGAACTTAGAGCTACAAACCAGCAGATAAGGTGATGCCACAGGTCTGCATCTTTTGGGTAGCTTTCTGTTCTTGCCCATCCCGTGTAGCCTGTGTTGTTATCTTGCACCATCTAGTGGCGAAAATTGCATGGATTAAAAAAATCGCAAGCTGGTAACTTTTAAGATGTGATAAATTGGGGTGTGGCCTTTTTGAGAAGGAACTCTTCAACAATAATTACAGACATTTAGAATTAGAAGGGAACTCTACTAAAGTTCCTCTAAAATGCCATGAAAACATAAAACGAATAAAAAGTCAACTGCATTGACATTTACTATAGTGTTACTGCTACAAAGTGTACCCATTTTCTGTCTTCTATTTTACAGCCTTTATGGCGTAATATAGTTACTATTCTCGCTACATTATCCATTTTGTTTCTGACTGTGTTGATACTTTGACAAAACGGTGGTAGAATTAACGGCTCTGAAAATGGGTAGCTAGATCACTTGGAAGCCCCAGGCAGTTAGGTTAACTGAATGCTGTAGCAGCTTTTTGTCTGAATATGCACCTCACAGGAAGGATTGCATGCAAACGGAATAATAACTGTTTGTTAGTTTATTGTTGGCATCCAACTTCTTAAGAGCAGCTTGGTGAGTTAGGTGATACAAATGTGCTTTAATGTGGCCAAATTCAGTGTGTCCGTAACAGTGACAAAAGAACAAGTGATTATTCAGTTGTGCAAAAAAAAAAAACACAGAGAAAATTTGTAAGCGGGCAGATAGCGAAGTATTAATAGTGCTGAGGTCTCAACAATGATCTGTTCACGTGGAACATCACTGGTATCTCTGATCCTGTAACACTAAAGAGGACAGGAATTTCAGTAAGGGGGAGTTTTCTGATCTTGTTAGGCATTGTTAAAGGGTATCTTACGGGAGGAATTAAAGGAACCTGACTTGCATTATTTCAATGAAAACGTCTCTGGGAGTACTTTGGGTTTTATTAAGAGGGTTGTTGTGGGGTTTTTTTGGTTTTTTTTTGGTTTGTTTTTTTTTTTTTTTTTTTTTAGTGAAGACTTGCTTTTAATGAAGTTGCTGCCCGTAAGTAATACATAATGGATATAATTGAGTGGGAAGTTATAGCTGGTTAAGGTATAGGGCAATATTGAAATAAGAACAGTGGGTAGGAACAAACTTTACCTACTGGAGTCGAAGTTGAAATAAGAATATTTGTAATCATTGGATGAATCCAATTATTGACAGTGACAATAGTGAATTATTATTTCCGGTGACAATAGTAAAAATACTACAGTGGGATGAAACATAGCACATTTCTAGACTGTGTTGTTGCCTGCAGTAGCAGAGGAGAAAGTTCAGGAGGACAGGGGCCCCTTCTCATCATATGTCTTTACTGGGGTATGGAATATGTCCCATACTTCTATTAATACTCCTCGTGGACTTTACCGGTAAAAATATCCTCCCCGTCATGCCAGTCGCTGGCATCAGGTACTGGCCTGTAGACCCTAGAATGGCTGGCTGCATCACATGCCAGTGGCCCCATGCCACTCTGCAAGGGGTGGACCCCGGAGAAGGTTATCCGGCCTCTTGTGTCCACGATTCTGTTCTTGAAGGGGACTCACTGAGAAGGGAGCAAGCTCATGTGTACAGGGCATGGAACAGCATCAGCTGACCCGACACCTTCATTTTACTTAATTCTTCAGGGAGTAAGATTTATGTGTAGTCAGTACAACCTGCACACATACATGGTAGAGTATTGATTTTCTTTTTTTCACTGTAGCTGTAACAAAAGCAAGGGTTTTTTTTTTTTACTGTGGGGCTAACAAAAGCAAGAAGCTTGCAGCTGAAGGATTAAAGTGGGAAGTAAGGCACATTTTTAACACCTATTGTAATTCAGGTTGTTCTGGCTTATCAAGGAAAGTGGTAAATACTTCATCACATGTAGTCCTTTACACTAGGATTGCCTGTCTCTCTAAATAATGTGCTCTAACTCATCTATAGATTTATTGAGTTGTATACAGGAATCTCTAGATAGAATCCTCTGGCCTACATTATCAGGGAGGTCAGATTCACAAATCTTAATGTTCTGTTTTGGCCTTAAAAAGCTATGAATTAAGTAAAAATCTGAATGCTGAAAAGCACTGTGAATTTTTAATTGTAACATTTTGCACTTTGCTTAGTACTAGAACAGCTCACATTATTAGGTAGCATGTTGCAAAATAAACTATTCACGTGTTTAACTCTCTGTGCTCTAAGGGTGCGTTAGTTACCACAGACTGAAATGCACACTTGTTTAAAGAATTAAAAATTGCAGACTCCACAGTGTAGGAAAATAAACTTTTCTGGAAGGGTTCAGAAAGTGATGGTATCTCAGCTTTTCAGTTCTTCTTAATCCTCTTCTTAGTAATTTAATAATCCTTTCCAATTGGGCTACAACTCAAAAAAATTAACCTGGTGTAGTAAAGAGTAGAATATGTAAAGGTCTTTAGTGTTTTAATGACAACTACCATGGGTACTGGTTTATATCTTAATGCAAATACAGTATCTCTGGTTTGGGGGTTTTTCATTAAAAGTTCTTCCATGCTGAGGTATCTTGGTGTACTTGAAGGACAAAAGTTAAGCTTCTCAGTACAAACCCAAGGTTTACGCTTGATTTTTTTATGGTTGGTTGGTTGGTTTTTTACTCCCATTGAAAGTACTGAACGTGTATAACTTAGATTTTCAACAGCAGGAACTGTGAATGCTTCTCATTCTGTAAATTAGGCTTGTATCAGAATCTTAATTTTGACTCGGCGGACGCTGCTTTTACTGTAACGTGATCCTGCAGAACTCATGATCACCAAGCAGGTGGAGAAGAGCCTAGCTGGTCAAGCGCAAACTCCTCCTAGTAAACTTCACATAAATATATCGCTTACTAAGTTGTTTCCCAGTTCAGTTCTACGGTTACAGCACACAGAATTAAAGTTTACCAAGCTGATGAAAATTGTTGTGTGTTTAGGTGGTTGAGCTGAAGCCAGGTGGAAAAGATATTCCTGTTACCAGCGCCAACCGAATCGCGTACATCCATCTGGTGGCAGACTACAGGTTGAACAAACAAATTCGACAGCATTGCCTTGCTTTCCGTCAGGGACTGGCCAACGTTGTGAATCTTGAATGGCTTCGGATGTTTGATCAACAAGAAATACAGGTACTTCTGCTTAAAACTGCAGAGAACAATTGCTTTAAATAGAAGTAAATGCTAATTTTTGTTTGTAATGTAACTGTGTAATCTCCTTCACTATTAGGTTCTGATTTCTGGTGCCCAGGTTCCTATTAGTTTGGATGACCTTAAATCTTTCACGAACTATTCAGGTGAGCGTATTTTACTTAAAGAACAGAATGTATTATTATTCACTTGGGGATGAATACACTTGCTTTTTATCCTAGCTTTAAAAAAATAGTTGTAGGGTCATTCGTCTTTTGCCAGACTCTCCAGATGGGTCTGAATTTCAGAAGGCTGGGTAAATTACAGTGTAATTTTATAAATGCTGCAAAAATAGAGATGTGCAGTTTATTTTGTTCACACACTTAAACACAAGTTTGTAATTGGAAGATTAGAGGATGTGTAATTCCTTTTCTGAATGGATGTTAATCGATGGTTGTTTCCGGTTGCCCTGAAAATAAGTCTGCAAATGACTTGGGGATGGACGTTTCTACCACCACATTCAGATACTTACTATTTCTCAGAAAGCCTGAAGAGAGAGCTCCTATTTTTCCCTTGTGAGAAATGCAAAGTATTTTACTTCATTTTTCTCTGCATTTATCATGAGTGTAATCAAAAAGTAGTCGCTGTATCATCAGTTCACATCCGAGCTTACCTCAAGGTAAGTCGATTTATTAAATAACATCCCGAGTCTTGCAGATTTTGCAGACTCCTGGAGTAAAAGTTGTTAATCTGAAGTTACTAGGTAACTGTAAACAAAATAAAATTAAGATAAAAAGGATTGAAGAAAAGGGCAGTTAAGAAGCTGACGGAGATAGTCACAATAGAATGAAGGAATTTCTCATGAAATATGCATGAGAAGCTCAAAATGCAGTGATCAGAGATCTGTAGGTTCTGGAAGTCATCAATGTAAGTGTGCTGGTTAAAATATTTTCCCCAAGCTTTTCAAGATTGATGCTAGTATTTCTGAAGAATTTATTTCCTAAATAAAACTATTTTACCTATAAATGACTTAAATCTCATTATAGGTGGCTACACAGCAGACCATCCCGTAATTAGAATATTCTGGAGAGTTGTGGAAAGCTTCACCGATGAAGAGAAACGCAAACTACTCAAGTTTGTAACAAGCTGCTCTCGACCGCCTCTTCTGGGGTTTAAGGTAAATGTCTTCCCAGCTGCCTGGCAAGTTTTGTAAATACTGCAGGTTACGATACAGCTTCTTGTCTGTAGGAATTCCCGGTTTGAGATGAATGTTCCTCTGTGACTCCAGAAACAGCCCGAGTGTTTGCATTTGTGTATATAATGAGTACAGTTTTAAAATACTTAATGAAATGTCCTTCTGCTGTTCTCTCTCTTAACTGCAAGCCCACAAACACACTGGTTAGGGCAGTTACTCTCTGTCATGGAAGAGCACAGAAGAGGATTTTTAGCTCTTCTGTAAAATAGGTGGTGTTGAATGAACATTTTCTCATTACAGAAATAACTTCAGGGACAGATACTAACATTTTATACAGGAACAAGGAACTCAGATATACAGAATAGTCTGGAGGTCCAACATACTTGGAATTTTGCACAATTTTTTTCTTTCTACTGGAAATCATACTGTGAAAGTTCATGCTGGTGGAGTTTTTTGGGGAGTTTTGTTTGAGTTTTTTTATTAGCATTTTAAAAAATACTTGCAAGGCAAGTATTAGAGGAATTTATTCTCAGCTCTAGGAATTGGGCCCTTTTGTATGATGTGTCTTGGGGGTGACGCATGATGTCAGAAGTAAAAAATTAAACTCAAAACCCCACCTTCCTCTTCTAGTTACATGTCTATAGTACTTATCTCTGGGTTTTTTCTTATGAATTAAATAAAATTCATTCTAGAATTTTCAACCTTTTGATGGTTTATTTTTTTCATAAATACAGTTTTCCTTGGGAAAACAAACCAGAAGTCACTCTAGTATTGAAATCACAGCGGTGTCAGAGACAGACCTTTGACACTTGATTGATTTAAAATATGTAAAAGCCTGTGCGGGTTGTCATACAGTAGTAGGTGGATCAGTTGCTCGGGGTGATGAAAGAATATTCCCAGTGTCTTGGAAAGCTTTATTTTTCGGGCTGAAGAGTGATTTTTGAAGTGGAATAGTTGCTTCTAGTGCCACATTCTGCAGGGAAGCAGAAGCACGGCCCTTTTCCCTTTTGACTTCTATCTCCTTATGCTGCAACTTCACGTTCTCTTCCCTCTTCAATCCTTTTGTTTATTTTCCTGTTCCTTTGTAAGCTGATGGGGATCTGCAGCACTGCCTGCCACTGCAGCGTGTGATCATTTAACCCCCCTTCGGTACAATCGTTCTGTAACCCTCCGTGCAGTCCTGCCCTCCGCATAATCCCTACAGCTGCTGTAGCAAGTGCTGTGTGACGCTGCTATGTGGATAGGCAATGTATCTTCCATCTTCAATGTCTATAATCTATAGCTCAGCTACGCTACTTTTATAGGCACCTAGGAGAGGAATTTTCACTTTCAGTCGGTAATCTGTCTGACTGTTCCACGTGTGTGCTTTGGGGCGAAATGAATCATGTCTTAAAACTCCACAAAACATACTAACTACATCCCCTTTAACACTGAAGAGTGTCCAGGGTGACTAGGTTTGGGTATGGAGACAATGGAGATTGCCGTTTAATCACATGAATCCTATCTAGGGTATTCATGAATTGATTTGTGTGATCGATTATTTAAAAGCCTGCAATCATTTCTCTTAAACTTTCCAAGTCCGTGTGAATGTCATCGTGCAGTACTCTAGCAACAAACAGGATTTTATGGGGCAGTGGGAAGAACAATTAGAATACTGTGGGATAGAACAGTGCCCATCAGTCATGTCATGAAGGGAGAATTGGGAAACAGTTGTGTGGAAACAAGCAGAATTCTCTATTTGTTGTCATCTTTTTTAATTAGAAGGGGAGAAGAGGAAATGAAGATGTAGCCACCCAGCTTTGAGGTAGCCAGCACGATACTGGAAGGGATGGAGGAAGTCAATCAAAAGTCTGAGAATATTAATGCTGACTGTGACGCATTAGAAAGAAGCCAGATGTGGAAAGCTGAAGTTTGTGTGTGTACTTGAGAGATAGGCCACAACCTGACTTTTAACATACTTGGTTAGGAAAAAATGGAAGTAAAATAGTCATCAAATTTTCAGTGCGATAGAAAGAAGTTAAAAGATTCATTCACTGCACAATGGACTTGCAAGCTCAGCCACATGCAGCAGTCCCGGCAAGAGAAAGCGGAGTGAAAAGACATTACTACTGCTCTGCTGGGCAGCACTGAGCAGGAGTTAGGTCAATACTTGCATGGTGCTTGCAGTAGTATCTTGTTAACATGGATTTACCAACAAACCAGGGGGCTGTGAGGAAATGTTTGCCAGAAAAGGAAGTGAGTAACTGGTATTGCCATCAGCAGTAATGTCTTTGTAGCTTATGACAGCGCGTTGTTTAGAGCTTTGAAGGGGAAGAGTGCAAAGCTGCAGGAGTGCTGAACATGACTGGCCAGATAACTGTCCGGATATATTTATGTTGATGGTAGACATTAACACAAGCTGCCTTCAGAGTTTGTTTACAGTTTTAATATGTGTACTGTATTTTTCTGAGAGGAATATAATTTCTGGTTCTCACTCTGAATTCTTCTCTCCGCTTTATGTTGCGGAACCTTGAGGTTTTCTTCATGTTAGTGCATGTTGATTTAAGCTAAGGAAAGACTTGGCGTTCATAGCTTATGGATAGCACAGTCTAGCTTTGCATCATTTAAAAAATTTAAACTTTCACTGCCAGATTCAGGCTCAGAATAACATTTACTAAAGCTAATTAAAGCTTAATAAGTTTAATAAATGTGATTGTTAACGGACAAAAAAAAAAAATCATTAAAGCATGGTTGAGAATTGTTAAGTCCCAATCAGGTCACATAATAAATTGATGATACTTTTCACTTCCAAACTATTGCAGTTCCCCGCTGTACAGTATTTAATTATGCAACAAATGGTGCCCTTGCCATGACATTTCAATTTAGAACTTCATTTTTCCATTTTTAAAGCTAAAGTAGGGGAATTCAATTAGCATTTTGAAAGGAACACTAAAAATGCAGCATTTTAGCCATGAAATACTTTTAAGGCCTCCATTTGAACAATAATTTAGCTTAGAATCTCATTGACCTTTTGCCTTTGGAGCTGGGATTTTTTTCCAGTTTCTAATATCAGGACTGTTTACCTCAGGCAAGTATTTGATAAAAGAAATACTTTCTTGCCCGCAGAAACTTTGCTTTAGAAATAGCAAATAAATATATTTTTCACTATACTCCCCAGAAGAAAAAAAACCCCAACAAACCAACAGGTATTATTAAAACAAATATTACATACATCATGTCTTAAAGGTCTGTTCCCCGGATCAATAATTACTGAATCAGACTAATAATCATGGTTTGACAAGTTTATATCATTACCAATTCGCTGTGCACATCCCTATCATCCCAATAACAGCTGAGTGACTTTATAATCGCTCTGTGAAGAAACATCAAGTATAATTGCTTTAAATAAAATTAGCCTGTATTTGGAGAATATAAAGTACCTCTTGGTTCAGAGTTCTGGACCATGGTAGTGTAAATACTTGCTTAATCTTGCACATCAGCAGATCTAGCGAAGTCATTAATACTGTTCATCTTGAAATTCATAAACTGTAGGTTTGCTGAAAGATTAGTTTAGACCGAAATCCCCTTAGGGCAAGAAATGCCTTTAGCATTGAATGAGACAATTGATTTTAACAAAGAAAATGTTAAATAGTGTGGTGAGTAAAAGGAAAATGGCGGCTTGATACCCATCCACTTGAATTTATTTTCTGTATCTGGCATTTGCCGACAAGCTCTAGCAGGAAAACACTAATAGGCTGTGTTTGATCGCTGTTCGTTTGTTTGTCTGGGGTTTTTTGTGATGTTCTGTTTGTTTTGGGGTTTGTTGCTGTCACCGAAAGTAATTGATGTAGTATGGCTATAACTTTACCAAATTTGCTCTTAGATCTGGTCACTCATTCGTCTTCTTTTTCCTCAGAGCTTCACTTCAGTATAACAAGTAAATGTTCACGTAGAATTTGTGCGTCAGATTGGAATATTTTTAAACTAACGTAAGAATGTTGCAACTGTCATAGCACAGCACTTCATTAACTAGAGCAAAATTGCCTTTGTCGGCATTCTTGTGTGTAGAAAACCAATGTCTTCCCTGCCTGGAAAGAGAAAAACCAGAAAGTGTAATTCTCGGAAGGTGACATGCCATTATACGGTGATAATTATTACACGTCATTCAAAGACGCCAGAACACAGCCTTTCCCATTTAGCTCTCTTACTGCTGGTGGTCTCTTGTTCCCCGTGGCCAGCGTGTGTTGCACTGTCAAACACGTCAGTGTAGCAGGAACCCACCATTTTCCTGTTGCTACAGAATAAACGGCGTCCATGGGCGTTCGGGAGGCTAGGGAAGGGGAGTCTGAAGTTGTGAATCACAGTTGTTTCTCCCAAATACAACAACAAATTTCTTGCATGCTGCTGTATTACTTTTTCCATTTTGTACAGAATAGAGTGGATGAGCAATAACAAACTGTTATTATTTCCTTAGAACCAAATAAATTGCTTTGTGTTTTGCAAATGAATGGGTCTGGGTGGGGGCAAGGTAGGTGGACGCACTGTATAATTCAAGAGTGCTTCTAGGTCCGCCAGGAATAAAGAAGATTTCATTTGAGTATGTCATTGTGACAGGTTTTAATCTAATGATTTATTTCCTTGAAATCAGTGCCAGCTATTAGGGGGTAGCTTTTGACTTGTATGTATTTTTTTGATTTATTTTTTTTTTTCTGTTGCATTTTTCAGGAGTTATATCCCGCATTTTGCATTCACAATGGAGGATCTGATTTAGACAGGCTACCTACTGCCAGTACCTGCATGAACTTGCTGAAGCTTCCTGAATTTTATGATGAGAATCTTATGCGAAGCAAGCTTCTTTATGCCATTGAATGTGCTGCTGGATTTGAATTGAGCTGAGTCGAACTGATGCTTATTTGGATGATCTGCAGAGGAACTAACCAGTGCCTACTCTATAAGCAGCACCCATACCCAAGCAGTTTTAAGGGAGTTCTGTCTAGATTTCTGCAGCTCTTGTGTCTTACCAAAATGCCCTCAAATAGATTTCATTTTTAAACACCATTTATTAGTTAGATTTCATTAATTAATGTTACATTGTCACTGCTTTATGATTCAAAACAATGAATGCTGTGTGCAGTGAGGCTGTTTTCTGTGTTTATGCGAAGGAAGAGCACATTTACAGAACAGTGACATCTCAGTGAAATTAACCAAAGATGAAGCTTTGGCTTTGTGCTGTTCAAACATAAATAATTTCACAAACTGGCAATAAAGTTGTGTACCATGCAGCGCATTGGGGTGAGACAGGGCTAACATCCTGTAATTAATCTTTGAGATGGAAGCGAAGCAGATGTTTGCAGATATCCCAGAACTGAGAGGATGAAAATGCTCATTTCCCATAACCTAACATCTTCACTTACCTTGTAGAATTGTTTACAAATCCTAGCTGTTGCAGAACTGATTTTGTTTTATTCTACCTTCCCTCAAGGTGGTAGGCGCTGAGATAAAACGTTTGTAATATTCCATTTGTGCTTTCTGAAATACCTTGGAGAGATTGGATTCGCATTATTTTGAGTTCAACCTTTGGCTGCGTCATTATCACTTGAACGCTGTCGTGAATGGATGTGACTATCCATGTTTTTTCTCTGTTCTGTTTCTGTCTTTTGTGACTGTACAGACTTTTTTTTTTTTTAATAAAAATGTACCAGGCTCCTATTGCATACACAGTACGTACAAAAGACATCACTTTGGGAAAATATACATGTAATGACTATTAAAATTATTTGAACCAAAGTTATCAGGCTTTATCTTCTATATTTGAAGCCTGTGGTGTTCACATTCCTTTTCCCTGACATTTTTTTCCATCTCAAATACCGTACCTGTGCCATGGACACTAGTCAAATTCATTATTTTGTTGTGATTAAACAGCTTTTGTATCCATCTGCCCGCAGTATTTCTGCTAAGAAAAGTAGGTGGGAATACGCTGCTTAACGCAATTTGGTATCTGGGACGAAAATGGCTTTCGTATGGAAGGAACTGATCCTGTAGTAGTAGGCACATCGTTGGGAATTTGCAGGCAAACTGTAGTGAATTTAAAAAAGGAGGTGTAGTTCAAACTGTAAGATTCATAAGTGCATCGTGGCTCTGAACTTTAGTTTTCTATTTTAAACCATCAAAATTTACAATCAAATTTGTATTCATCTCTTATGCAAAAAAAAAATATTTTGCTGTTACTGGAAACTGTTGGATTTCATATTTAATAAGCAGTAACCAGCAATATCCTTTTAAATGTGGGGAAACTGAGTGATTTTAAGATGTTTACTACTAACCATATAAAAATGTATAATTTCTTAATTTGGGTAATAAATGAAGTGTTAAAATACTATTTGTAGTCTTGATGTACAGAAATAAAACGATTGGTTTTCTTTTTGGTTTTGTTTTAGGCTTTTTATTTATGTTAAATATTACATACTGAACCTGTTCTTTATCCCCAAATTCTTTTCTTGTATATTTTTCTACATAAATTATGGAACTTGTAAAGAAGTTGAGAAAAAGATCAGTAATAGTGGAACTGCCTCCTCCTAATTGCAAAACCTGAACACTTCTTTTAGATAACATTATTTATTTTAGAACATAATGCTTTAAATATTTGGAAATTTTTTTCAGTTCCATTATTTTGCTACACTGGGTAGTATTGTATCTTTATTTCCTAAAATTAAATTGAATTTTTCTATTAAATATTCTTATTTTGAGGATTGTGTTGGGAGTCACACCGAGTAATCTGCTTTTGTAAAAGGAGAGAGCACACACTATTCCTGTCTGTTACCATGAGCACAAGCTCAACAGAGAGCATAGGCTGAGGGCAAGCGTCAGATGCAGAGAAGTGTGGTCGTGTAATTGCAAGAATCGCACAGTTGCAGAAAAATTCACTAGAGAATTTGAGTGCAGTATGTAGTACTTGGTGATCTTGCTTTGTATATTCTGTACATTAAGTATGAAATTCTGACCTACTCAAGTTTGTGGGATTGCAGCCCGGATTTCATTCTGCAGGTGGTCAGTTGAAAGTCTGTGCTGCTTCAGTATCCAGACTGCAGTAAGAGGAGGGTAGGGCTTCCCTTGGCACGGAGTGCTTTCGGTTCTGGCTGTCAACTCTGCTCATGTAGTCAGGACAAAGCACAAGTCCCTGCTTTTCAATGATCTGTTGCTGGATATTTTAAAGAACAGGAGATAAAGGTGTAAGAAATAATATAGGTATAGTTAATCGTGTCCTGAGAAGCTAGGTGGTCTATGTGATCTCCTATAGCTCTTACATAGCAAGAATTGTTTATATATGAAAATGGATTTTCTGATTTTTAAAAGAAGAGCGAACTCTCTCCCAGCTGTGATGCTCCCAGAGGTTAGGTAGGCAGAGGCAGGAAGCACTTTGCATGCAAGTAACCTGAAATATTATTGTAGATATTGATGATCAGAGTTATAGAAGTAATAATGATGGGTTTAGAGCTTTCTGTGCAAGACAAGCCTTCCTTAAAGTCGATTTCTGGACTTTGGTGTTTTGTCCTCCTAGTTCAGTCCTTGCCTTTTGAGAAATGACAGCTTTTTCTGTTCTGTTTTTGTTTTCAAATAATTTTTGGTTTATAATTTTTTAACCCATTTTACAAACATTTTTGTCAAGGTTTATCTTTATGACGGAAGAGGTCGCAAATTCTTCATCTCTCCAAAGTTAAAAGGCATAAAAGCAGGAAGAAAAAAAAAAAATTAGCACTTGGTCTGTTTATCTCAGTGAGAATTTTTCCAGATGTGGGTTTAGTTTTCTAGCTGGATTGATAAAAACAAACCAAACCAGAAATGATTGGCCTTGTTCCTTAATATCGGTTGTCTTCTGTCACGGTCCTGAAGGCTGGACTTGTATAGATTGCACAAAACTCACTCATGATTACTAGGGAGATTTTATGGCTACAAAAGAGGAAAGATTTGGCTTCAGTTTCATGTGTACACACTGAGCTGACAGAAGATTGAACAGCAAGGATGTCTTCAGTTGTCTGGGGTGCTCCCTAATTAAAACCAAAAAACAAACCCAAAAGCACTTCCTGATGATATTAGTAGCAATGTGGACAGCGTTTCTGGCTTCACATTAGTAATCTAGGACAAACGTCCTAATTTATAAAGAATTCAAAGAGAACACTCAAGGAGTGCAGTGAGCTTACACTAAATGTCAGTTTAAACCAAAACCTATTTGTTGAATGCCAGTGAGACAGCACATACTCTTCACCACTGAAAAATAGTGCAGCACAGAAACAAAAAGGACAAGAGAGATGTTTTGCTTGGAATGTTTTGTTGGAGCTGTAACTTTTGTTTTGTATTTATATGCAAAAACTTTAAAACATTTGCTCATATACATGAATCTGTGTTAATAATGGTTTGTGATGTAAATGCTTGTTCCTATTTTTTTTTTTTCATGACGCTTTGCCTGTCAGTGAAGGAGAGAAGAACTGAACGTGGTCTGTAAAACTGATCAGGATATCTATATTTTTATTGACTTCTGCTTTTGTGAATAAAATAATTTGAGTTTTCTTGAAACTTTGCAGAAGCACTCTTTTTTTGTTTGTTTTGTTTTGTTTTCAGCAAATTTGGCATTCTCTTGCTAAAGATTGATAGCAATGAAGAGGTTCTAAAAGGGAAGCTAATATTAACCGTTCTGTGGTCTTGGAAGTTACTGCTGTTGGAAGAGGCTGCCCAGGGAGGGGGTTGAGTCACCATCCTGGAGGTATCTTTTTAAAAGAGACGTATAGGTGTGGTGCTGAGGGACGTGGTTTATTGGTGAGCTTGGCAGTGCTGGGTTAATGGATGGACTTGATCATGTTGAAGGCCTTTTCCAACCGAAATGATTCTATGATTTTTACAGCTTCAGGAAAATTTGCAACTTCAGTTTTCAAGCTGTGATGTTCCCACGCTGTCAGTCCAGCTGTAAAGTTTAGCTTTGTTTCCATGTGTCTTTCAAACAGCATAGCTAAGTTCACGGATGTGCTTTGAAAAAAATTCTCCAGAATCTTTGGGAAGAACACGTCACAGTTTAGGGTCAGGGTGGCCCCTTGGGCCTATAACAGCTGCTCTGTTAACCCCCCTCCCTCCCCAAAGGGGAAGAGAAAAGGAATAAGGGAGAGAGACTTAGTGATTAGAAAAGG